>CM067508.1:14865759-14875618 GCA_034509495.1 Acestrorhynchus altus | reverse complement strand
AGACAAACTGTCCCTGTCTTCATCAGTCTCTTCCTCCTAAAAGGAGCTGGAGGCTAAATGTGCCACAGTCAACAGAGCAGTTGTCATGGGTACTGCAGAGTTGTGTGGGCTGGCTTCCTGTCTTGGCCTCTGGTTAAACAAACAGTGAAGAGAAGGACAAAGATTCTCCCAGCCCCTTACAGCCCCTTTTACATGCTCAGAATGCCCCCCCCCCCACACACACACACACACACCAAATCCCCCGTGTGCTGCCTGAAGAATCCCTTGGTGGGACAAGTTAGTAAGTAAGTGATTGTGACTAAGCTATATATCATGTATCTACAGAATGTCCATGATGAAAGTTGCTGAGGAGACACTTATCTGTAAAGGTTGAGGCAACCCTGTTGGGGTATGGGCATGAAGTCTCCAGGAAATATGTGGGTGTTTTAGCTTGGTCCATCTTTTGATGACTTTGAGATCCATTGCACTTTTCTGAGTTGACATCTGATACTTAGAAAATCTCTCAGCTACACTCTTCCTCGTGGACTTCCTGTCTTCGCTCAGACCTATTTTTGACCTTTGATTTTGGACCTGTTTGTGCTCTTCTGTTTCACCTTTTTTCATCTGATTCATCCAGGCATCAGAATGTTTTCCAGCACACACACACACACACACACACACATGGACAAACATTCTAAAGCTAACAGCAGTTGTGAGATCATTCTTCATGTTAAAGAAGACATTCATAAATATTTGTTTCTAGTCAAAAGTCAGTCCATTAATCGGTTTTGGAAATATAAGGCCTGTGCTGATAAGTAACAGAACCTTTGTAGCAAATTAACATTTAACATACAAATAAAGGAGAAAATGGAGAATTATTTGCCCAGCTTGCCCCACACTCTGTGTTTACTCTGGAGCATGTAACTGGAACTAACCCCCTCTCCTCCACCCCAGAACTCTACACTGGCATACAGCTCACCTGCCTGCCATCGCTCATCTGCTCTTTATTAACATTCTTCTACAGTGGAGTGTGCTGAGAGGCTGTGGGCCAGGACACACACCTTCGCTCATGAGCTCACACACAGGTTATTTGACTCGCAGGTCTGACCACAAAGGGCCTGCCTTTTCTTGTTCATGTAGTTTCACCACTTAACCAAGTATAGGTGGATCTGCAGAAACACTGCCTCAGTCTGAGCTGCCTATGGTGAAAACAAAAAAGTATTCTTTCATATTCCATTTACTGTTTGTGAAAATAAATAAATAAATAAATAAATAAATAAATAAACAAACAAACCACCTTTTCAGTTCCCTGAAAGTCTGCTCAATGGATGGCTCACTAAAAGCATACTATACTCAATACTCAACCATATCTCTTTATGCTGCCTTCCAACCAGTCAACCAGTTTCCATAGGCAGACATTCTTAAACCTACACCAAATCTGAATCTGTGCAGGGTTGGAGGGGTTGGCGACAGGTTTGAAACATGGGCTGTTACCTAAGAGCTACACCAGCAGGAATAAACACATGTGTGTCCATGGTGGTGAGGTAACAGGCTCTTTGAGGAATATTCAGAGGCTACAGTTGCCAGAGAAAATGGAGACAGATGACAAAGAAGGAGTAGAGCGGGAGGGAGGGAATTAGAAAGGAAGAGAATAATAGAGAAAGAAAGAGCAATAGAAAGGGTTGAGTAAGTGGAGTAAGTATGACTAAGACAGACAGTGGGAATGAAAAAAAGTGTCTGAGAGAAAGGGTAGAGTGAGAGAAGGGGTAGAGATAGAGGGAGAGAATTAGAAAGAATGCGAGGGAGTTAAGACCAGAGAGAGAAAGAGAAAGTGGAGAAAGGGAAGGGAAAACACAGATTGAGAGAATGAGTAGAGAAAAAGAGAGACAGGACAGAGACAGGATGAAGTCAGAGAGAAAAAGGGAGTGGGTAGAGAGGGAATAGAGAGAGAGGATGAAAAAAAGGGTGAAATCATGACTGAGACTGAGAAAGACAGAGAAAGCAACATTTTTAAGATAACACAACAAAAATAAATCTGCTGTATAAAAATAAAGCTATTGCACTATGAAATACTCTCCCCATATCTCTTCTCTGTTAAAGATTCTCAGCAGAGACGAACATCCTCACCAGATACATGACTGATTCATCAGCTCCTCTTAGCACACAAGAGCTCGTTGTAGTTTATAATTGCCATCTGTTTCTCTGCACAACTTGTTAGCCTGCTTTCACCCTGATCTTCAGTGGTCAGAACCCAACAGGACCACCACAAATCTGGTATTATTAAGGGTGATGGGGTCATTCTCAGCACTTCAGTCACACTGGTATGAGTGGATTAGGGTTGGGGTGTCTAAACCCCTCAGTGTCAGTCCTGGACTGAGAATTCTCCACCAATCAGAAATGTCCAGCAGTCAACATGTATAAGGTAGAGCAACTAGGTAGGAGTGTCATATTGTTATGGGTGATAAAATGTATATACATGTATAGATTCATTCCTTCCATTTGTATGAATATTAAGCAATACATCCACTAGAGCGCAGTTCAAAGTCAAACGGGGGAAATGAAGAGAGTGTGAATAAGAGAGACAAAGTGAGAGAAAGAGATAGAGAGAGAAAGTAGAGAGCTTGTGTGTGAGAGAGAGACACATAGAGAGAGAGAGAGAGAGAGAGAGAGAGAGAGAGAGAGAGAGAGAGAGAGAGAGAGCGAGAGAGAAGTTATGAACAGGCAGCTTTAATGAGGATCTTTTGTTGAACAAGCAACAAAACAAAATGCTTACGGCCCACTGGGATAAAAGCACCAGTAAAGCTGGAATAACGGAGGGAGTGTCAGAGAAATGCTTTAGAGATGAAAAATAGATGCACAGAGACCACCAATGACATTTACAACCCCCACTCATCTCATCTGCACCAGGAGATGCACATCAAACCACAAATCCCTGAAAATGCAACCTTTTCTTCAGGGTCCTTATGATCCATCACCACCACCCTCTCTCTCTCTCACAAGAAACAGGCCTTCACTTCCTCACAGTGGATTTAAACCTTCCACGAAGAGGAGAATTTCTGTTCATCTGCACCATTTGTGCATTTGTACTAAAAATATACTGGATTTTATACAACCTTTATACTGTAAAAAAACACAGTCTGACCAACGTAACAGAGCATTTTCAATTGTGTCAACCTTGAGTCAACCTCTCCAAACTCACACTGTTTATTTCTAAATTTAATTTTTATAGCAATGTCCTAGCAACTATCAAAAACACCATAACATCCACTTAACAGCTGCCTAGGAATTCCCTAGCAACCATCTGAAATACCATAGCAACCACCTACCAATACAGAATGAAAACATTAACACCAACAATGAAACATACACACAAACACACACACACACCCACACACACACACACACACACACACACACACACACACACATTCAAAAACATTCTTACATACCCTCATACACATCAACCTAAACTCTGTCACTGTTTCAGAATACAGAATATACAGAATATTGTTGCAGAGTGACCATCTACACACCTCCTGATAGACTCACAGAGTGGACACTATGCTATATCACCTCAATAGCAGGTCTATTTAGCTTCCCTTTCTTCTGTCCTTTTCTTTAGGGCAGAGAGAGGAAATACAGGACTCCGGAAGGGCTGAGACCAGCATGGTGCTGATGTCAATCAGACAGCGCTGAAAAGTATGATAATGTGATTAAAGTGGGATGGAATAATCTCTGTGGAGTGGACGCAGCATTAGTGCAGCGCTGCCCTTTTAAATGAGGGGCTTTTTAGCTGTGCATATAATCAGACACAAGAACGCTCTGATTAAGGCTTAATCACCTCAATGCCCACACACACACACACACATTCTCCCTCTCTCTTTCTTTCTCTCTCCCTCATACACGAGTACACTATGACTGTTCTCCATACTCTCACCGACCACTTTATTACATATGCTGTATAGCTCCATTATGTTGGTGTACAATTACAGACTAGTAGTCCATCTGTTCTCCCCTACCCCATTCATCACTGGTCAGATTTTGACCCCAGGCCCACAGCTGATGTTAGTTTGCTGGGAAGGTATTATCAGCACTTTTTGCTGTAGTTACATAGTTATTACTTGACAACACAACCTGTACAACACAAAACTAGTCAAATACAGTTCAAACTACAGGTGCAAATTATGGCAATATTTTATTGTATCATGATAAATATGCTATTGTGATTCACAATATACTTTTCTGAGCATATTGTGGATATCAGTCTCTAAAGATGGACTACATTCTGCAATTATAGAACTACAAAGTGTTCCTATGTGGTAAGTGGAGCTGATGAAACAGTGAGCATAATGAGTTGTAATGTTATGGTTGATGAGTGTATGTTAGTGCAGTTAGACATGTTTAATAGGATATCGTGCAGCTAGTGGTGTATTTTGTCTGGGTCAAACAAATTGGCAGCTGTCTAATAACAATGCAAAACCCCATACCACCAAAATTAACATATCAACAAATTGGCAACACTCTAGCAACCAACTGCCAAGAACTTAATAAAAAATTGGCAAGCACCTAATAACTACACAGCTTTTGGCATCTGCTCTCCCTGATCATGTGTTCATGTTTACCTTTGGTCTCGTCCATGTGTTTTGCACCTCCACGCTCATCATTCCTTCTTGTCAACGGGTGTTCATTGTTCTATGCCCTGCCCCTCTCATTACCTTTGTTGGGTGTTTTTGGACTCGTTTGTGTATATATACTCCTGTGTCTGTAGGGTTCCTGATTGGTTTAGACCATTTTGGTTTAATTTTCTCTATGTTTGCTTTTCCGTTTGTTTGTATTGAAATAAAGCCTACACACTTAAATCTAGCCTCACCTTGCAAATATGACTACAGCAAAACCTCAAATACACCACAACAACACCGATGTAACAGCCTAGGAGCCACTTACAATACCATCATCACCACCAAACAACTGCTTAATAAGGCTCAAGCAACCATGTTAGATACATGTGGAATTGAAATCATATTACAATCATATCACTGTGAGGTAGGGCTGGACGATGTGGACAAAAAAAATCATATCCTGATATTGTACCTGAGTAGCTCTAAACAATATATACTATATATACTATATACTATATACATAAGTATATATAAATATGAAGGAATTAGTAAACCCCATGAAATCCTTACTCTGTCTTTTTTGCTATACTTAAAAAGATTGAAATCTAATCTTCTTATACCCCCTCCATTGTGTTTATATGAAAGAATGAATGGGGGCAGAGGGAAGCAGAGTAGAGGAGCGGAGAGCATTGATACAGAATGTTATTTAAAACTTTAAAACTCTAAATAAAAAATACCACCTCAGCCCATATACTGCTGTTTACATACTGATATCATTATTGATAAAACTGTTGTGCCTGATACTCTCATGCCAGCACCTACACAATGGACCCATTAGGTAGGAGAAGCTTGTAAATTGGCCACTAAGTGGAGCTATAAATTAGGTCTTTATAATGAAGTGGTCTGTGAGTGTATTTGTACCAAAAAAGCCTGGTCGATTGTGCAGAAACATATAATAATAATTGTGCACATACAAAGTGCTTCTGATAAATGAGTGCCCTTGGGTAGGGGGTTTCAGGACCCATCCACTGGGAGTGAGTGATACGAAATCAAGCACTGTGTTCAGCATGTACCAGGGGTATAGAAACGGGGTAAATATATAAACATCATGTGGTGGTTAAGGATCCAGCCTTGATTTGATTCCCTGAACTGGCAGGACGTGACAGAAGTGCCATTAACTAACATTTAACTCCCCAGCTTCTCCCCGGGCATTGTGGATAGGGCTGCCAACCCTTCTGGGAAAGTGTGATAACTGTCCTGAGCAAATGAAGATCAGGTTGTGTTTTGAGCAGGTTAAGAGCTGGTTTTGACATAAAGTGTGTCAATTCTACTGCCAAACTTCTCATTTAAACAGCATCCTAGAATATCTAATCCAGCAATAGGATAAAACCCTCTCTTCTCTCTCAGTAGACATAGACATGTCTTTATAAACGACCAGGTGTTTCTAATAAAATGGCCACTCAGTATGAGCCAGTGGCAATCATTTTCACTATCACAGAACTCTGTGTGCTTTATAAATGTAGAAAAGCAGAAGTGGAAGCGTCTAGTGCCAAAACTCAGAGCTTCAAAGTGTCGTTTCCCATATTTAAGCCACCAGAGGAGAACAGACAGCCTGTAAGAAGTGCTCTTCAGAGGCTTTGCACTGAGGGATCATGGGATATCAGTCACCCAGAGTCTGTGTGTGAGTCTGTCCATGAGTCTGATACCGTGTATTAGGAGGCTAATCTTCAAAACCTCTCTCTCTCTCTCTTTCTCTCTCTCTCTCTCTCTTTCTCTCTCTCTCTTGTCCCTCTCCATCTTTCTCATGCTCTCTCTATCCCTCGTTCTTCTCTTAATATCCCCAAACACACTCTAGACGTCCCTTTGAGGCTTTAAACCCAGCTAATCTCTCTCTCTCTCTCTCTTTCTCACTCACTCCCTCCGTCTCTTGCTCTTTCACTAAATCTCACAAATCAGTTTCAGTCGTCTCTCAGTGCCTCAAACTTCACCACAGATCAAACAAGCAAGAGAAAAAGAGAGAAGACAAAGTAAGCAAAAAGAGAAAGATGGACAGACAGACATACTCAGAGGACAAGAATGAAGACACCCAGATAAAGGGAGCACATTAAAACGCTCATTAAAAGAGAGAAAGAAAGAGAGAGGCAGGTCTCATAGACAGTTAGATAAGTTGGGTTTAAGCGAGGGAGACCAGGGTTGTGGAGAGAAAGACAAGACAGAAAAGAGGAAAGTGTGAGCGTGTCAGACATAGAGACAGAAGAGGGTAACAAAAGAGAGAGAAGGACAAAGACACAGCAGGAGAGAAAGTGAGAAGAGGCAAAACAGACAAAGACAGAAAAAGCGAGACATAGGAAGAGAGACAGTGAGAAAAGAAAGAAGAGACAAACCAGAGACAGTTTAAAAAGAGAGACAGGGAAAATAGAGAGAGAAATACATTGAGAAGGAAGAAAGAGAAAATGAGAAAAGAGAGGAGACAAAACAGAGACAGATGAAGAAAAAAGATCACAAAAAAGACAGAATAAAGAAAACAGAAAAAGAAGACTGAAGACTGAAAAGAGAGAGAAGTGGGTTTTGCATCCATACTGTGTTCCCTGAGAGTGAACTCGTTACATCTATTCTATCTGTAAGCAAAACTGCAAAATAGCTTAAAACTTTCAAGTTCAAATTTTAATCTCAACGAGCTTGAAGATTTCAGGTAAAGACAATCACTAAACTCATTTTTAATTGAATATTTATGGTGGTTGTCTGAAGGAATACGCTCCTGTTTGCCTTTCAGTTACAGCCATCTAATTAGAACACTGTGTTTCTGAACAAACATGCACTGTAAAGTCAATCAGAAAGACTGCACACTAGAAGAAGAGGAGAACTGATTAACACCAGTATGTGTGTGTGTGTGTTTGGGGGGGTGCTGTGTGGGTGAGCATGGGTGGTGAATTGGGTGAGTGTGTGTGAGATCAGTGAGCCATAAGTGCTCATAGGCCTGGTTCAAATAATAAAAGCGCAACCTTTGAAGCACTACACAACACTAACTTTGGTGGAACTTAAATCATTCATGTAATACTACAAAAATATAAACATGTAAATTATTATATTTAAGTTCTGAAAAAATAAATATTAAGTAAAAGTAAGTTAAATGAAACTATCATTTTTAATTCATGTTTACTTTAGAAATACATGGAAATGACAAGACTTTAAATTGTTTTAGGTCCCAAGTAAAAAAGAAACACCCAAATATCGGAAAAGGAAAAGGCCAAAAAGAGTGATTGAAAAGAGCTTTTTGTTTTGCACAAAGGGGAATTTACCCTTCACATTTAACCCATCCACGCAGTGAACACACTTATATACTAGTGAAATCACACACTAGGGGGCAGTGAGCACACATGCCCGGAACAGCTCAAGGGCACTTCAGTCGTGTTCTGTCTGTACAGAGAATCAAACAAGCAACATTCCAGACTGGTTCCCTAACCAACATATATATCAAGCCTTCTGTCACAAAATTCTCTTATCATTTGGCAAGTGTGGCCAGATACTGGAGATGACTGAGCCCATGGTTAAGTTTAAGGTTGGGGTTCAGGTCATATAAATACACTGTAACAATTTTTGTTCAAATAATTTAAATTCTGCATGTCTATGTTGTACTAGAAAGAGAGAGAGAGAGAGAGAGAGAGAGAGAGAGAAAGAAAGAAAGAAAGAAAGAAAGAAAGAAAGAAAGAAAGAAAGAAAGAAAGAAAGAAAGGTTAACAAATGGGGTACCAACAACCTACAGAAAAGCAAAATGCTGTTCGTATCTCAGAGATTTTGGACTTCCATGGATCAAAGTTCACACCTCTGGCTTTTGTGCTGAAATATCATTAACAACTCTCTCTCCTTTTCTCTCTCTCTCTCTCTCTCTCGCCCTCATTCTCTCTCCAGGAGAAATGATAATGGAGCAGAAAAGCAGACCTTTTTCTCAGAGCCTTCAGCAGTTTTGATCATCTGCCAAATCTGAGTTGAGGATGTTTTATGGAAACAGATTTATTTTATTGATTATTCACATTAAATGGATAATTGGCTTATTGCCAGCCACTGTATAAGTCAAATGGTAGGTTACACTAAAATGGTGCGTTTTCTCAAGAGCCTGAACTACAGGCCTCAATTCCTTCATCTTAATATTTCATAAATAACAGGAGTTTAAAGGGCCTGTATCAGGAAAACTATTTTTCTTCATTCTGCAGGCCATATGTTAACTAACCTGCATTAATTCATTCACTCCATGATGTCACACAAACAATGCATTTACAAAGGTCAGACTCCATTTCTCTTCAGTCCTGAACCAAATATTGATCTAATTCTAACCTAAAGCATTATGTCCTTATCTCATTGGTATAACAAGACATTAGGTTTTAAATAAAGACATTGCATTAATGCACATTGGGTTGTCACAAATAGGGCTAGTTGTACAGGCAAAGGCAAAATTGTCAGCTTTACAGAAGAAGGGTGAGTGAGTGTAAAAATATTTAATTTTCAGTCCTTCTGGAACATTTCATTTGGTCCATTTATCATGAAATTTTGACATAAAAGAAGAACAACTCTCAGATTCATAAAATGTGGAAAAACATCAAGGTTTTTGTCTTTGACAGAAACAATCATCAATCTAAAATATAAACAATTATTGTGTATCAATTATTATGTAAAATACAAGCACAAACGGTGAAAATAGAGAGTTGATAGATCTCTATCCTCAAATCTTACCATTTGTCTATCAATACTTCTTCAAAATTACCCTGCACTTTTTGAAAAAAATAAGGTGTTTTACATGGTTCTCTAAGCAATTCTATAGAATAACCTCTTTTGGTTCCAAAAACAAACAGATTTGTAACAGAAATATGTTCTGAAACAGTCATGATATGAAAACCACCTTCCATGCCACCAAAACAGTTCTGGACCATCAAGGCTTGGACTCTACAAGGCCTCTGAAGGTGTCCTAGACATTAGCAGCAGATCCTTTAAGTCCTGCAAGTTGTAACAGGACATGATTCTTCAGCACCCATGATCCTGTAGCTAGTACACCGGTTATCCTTTCTTGGAGCATTTTTGTTAGGAACTGACCCCTGCAGGAACTCCCCACAAGATCCCACACACCTGCCTGAGCATCAGTGGCAAAAGTGTGATGATATATTTACCTATCATATACATAAGTGGCTGATATATTTACATAGAATAATTCCTTGTACACCTGGTATTTAGTGAATAAAGTTGAGTGTGAAGAACCGTTAAACAGGAAA
>CM067508.1:14763259-14863259 GCA_034509495.1 Acestrorhynchus altus | reverse complement strand
GTCACTTAAAGTATTTCCCTTTGTAATGATATGCGTATTATAATGTGTAAAGTACAGGTTACTCTGGTCCTAAGTAATAAAGCAGAGAAAATGGCAAGTAACTGTCTGCAAAATATGTGGAATGTGGAACTTGGGTTCTATGTGTTAAGTCTGTAATGCCTTGTTTGCAGTTTGCACAATGCTAATTCCCAAATAAGTTTGTAATACATGTTAACAACATTAGCCTTTTAGCTCCAAACCTAAAGAAACACACTTCCACTGCATTTGATTAAAGGAAATGTTACTGTCTTCTTTAACCCTCTGAGTTGCAAGTGTGTGTGTGTGTGTGTGTGTGTGTGTGTGTGTGTGTGTGTGTGTGTGTGTGTGTGTGTGTGTAGGATGTCCGCTAATGCAATGCAATGTAATCAAACACTCTTATCAGATGACTAAATGGCTTTCTTTGTCATTCATTTTCCTTTAGTCCTCATTAGTTCATTATCACTGTCAAAGAAGAATGTTTCAAACTGTGCTGTTCTTAACTTTTAGAACCCTAGGCTAATTTTGTAGGATATTTACAAATATCCTATGACTAAATTAGAAATATATTTTTTAGAAGACAGCCACACATGCCAGATATTGATATTGTCAGGAGATTCTAGGCTACTCCAACTGGTTTTCATTTGAGATGTACAAATATTTGTGTGAAATTGACTAGAAAAAATATTTGGTACAGAAACCTTTGTTTGCAATCCTTCCTCCATACAGATCTTCTCTAAAACGTCCATGTTTCAGGGCTGTCACTGGGCAACTTTGAATTTCAGCCCCCTCCAAAAATGTTCTTTGCTTCAAATGCTTCTTACAGAACCACTCCTTAGTTGACCTGGCTGTGTGTTTTGGGTCATTGTCATGTTGAAAGACCCAATTTTGTCCCTGGTGTCCTCAGACAGCTCTTTGGTCTTGGCCATGGTGGAGAGGTTGGAGTATGATTGATTTAGTGTGTGGATAGGTGTCTTTTATAAAGGTAATAAGTTCAAATAGGTGCAAGTAATACAGGCAATGAGTGCAAAGTAGGTGCAAAAGAAAATCAAAGGTCTGTGAGAGCCAGAATTTTTGCTGGTTGGTAGGTGATAAAATACTTATGTCATGCAATAAAATGCAACTTAACCTACAATGTGATTTTCTGAATTTTTTAGATGCTGTCTCACAGTTGAAATGTACCTATGATAAAAATTAGACCTCTCCATTCTTTGTAAGTGGAAAAACTTACAAACCAAATACTTATTTTCCCCACTGTACACATGGACAAAGCAGCAAACATGCACGGTAAGGCTCCTTTGGCATTTAAACTGGGATTTCAAAAATACATCATTCAAAAATACATTTCATGAGGGAAAAAACTCAATATAACCAAACTCACACATTGGGCTCAGGCTTTAGAGAACATATTCATAATGCTGTTTTCCCCTTCCCTAACCTGCACATTTTAATGCTTTTCCTGCTCCCAACACATCTGATTACATATCTAATCGGCTTAAAGTTGTGTTGGGAAACAGGAAATCCACTAAAATGTGAAGGACACGGCCAGGGTTGAAAAATACTGAACTAATGTACATTATCATAGTTAAAAACAGTAGCAGTAGTTGTATGGAATTCTGAATTTAGTCCATGTTTATAAATAACAGTGAGTCATACAGTGTCAGAAACCACATTAGCAAGTCTATTAGAGATTACTGAACACTTTCACAGTTTGAGGAGAGAGAGACAGAGAGAGAGAGAGAGAGAGAGAGAGAGAGTAATGCAAACATAAATAAGCACCAATCAGTTCTAGATAAAAATCACTTGGTTTCACCAAGTAGACCAAATTTTTGGAAAGGTCCAATGAACAGTGTCCAATGAAATAGTGTTTTTGTGCCAACCAATATTATTTTATTTCTGTATTTTTGTTTATTATATTGTAGACATTCGTCTCATATTATATGTCCAAATCTTCTAATTCAGCCACTCACACAAATGTGCAAATGCACTCATACAGATTGTCTAGTCCCTAGCCCCATGTCTAATGGCAGGTGTGGGCTAAAGGTGTGATTCCCACTCAGTCCTACTTTTGGTATGAGCTGGGGATGAGGTGGGTGGCTCTTGTTGCTGTATGCAGTCAGATTATTATAAAGCAATGCTTCATAATGGACTAGAGAACCCTCCCTGGACAGTAGAGACAGTCACTTCAACAAAAGCAGTATAAACTCTTTTAATATCTTAATTACAGAAGAAACAGTGAACGAATTGTAGGCACTCCTTGGGCTGTGTCCCACTCACCATACTGTTTGTTTTTCTCTTCTGGATTACAGACTGCCAATCAGAGGCCTGATGGGTTAACACATCTTTTTCTTCCTCTGTTAACAGTGTAAAGGTTACAGCAGAGGCTGTGGGGTGACGAGCCACACACAGTGGGAGGGAATATGGAGATCCACTGACACCAAGAATCCCCCGGGGGTGTTACAAAGTGCAAAGGATAGAGTTTCAACTGCACCTGTTTAAGCACCCACACACACACACACACATACACACACACACACACACACACACACACACACACAATCTCTCTTTCACAAACACACATTCTCAATCTCTGTCCCTTACTCATTCTAGCTCTCTCCTTTCACATTCAGTCTCCTTCTCTCTGTAATTTCACTCACTCTACCATTCTTTCTATTTTTATCTGTTTTCTCTTCATTAGCTTTATTTCCAATTCACCTTCCTTGCTCGCTCTCTCTCTCTCACACTTATTCAACATATCTTCTTTTCCTTCTGCTCGTTTCTTTTTCTTCTGTTTCTGCTCTTGTTCCAAAGTCAGCACTTCCATGGACACAAAGCAAACTGAGGATTTAATACCGGTGCCATGTTCTACTCACTTCTCACTCTCTCTCTCTGTCTGTCTGTCTCTCTCTCTCTCTTTCTCTCTCTCTCTCTCTCTCTCTCTCTCTCTCTCTCTCTCTCTCTCTCACACACACACACACACACACACACACACACACACACACACACACACCTTCTCTTACACTCCAGGGATGTGCAGCAGCTGGTGTTGTGCACTCCTCAGCATTAGCTGCCAGACATTTCCCGATTGTGGGTGTGTGTGTGTGTGTGTGTGTGTGTGTGTGTGTGTGTGTGTGTGTGTGTGTGTGTGTGTGTGTGTGTGTGTGTGTGTTTGTGTGTGTGTCAGACAGATGCCTCAATCAGCTCAGCATTCTACTCTGCTCCACACACAGTTCTGAAGTCAGCAGCACAATGATGAGAGTGTGGCCTTCAGGGTGCAGATCTTAAACCTTGAAAGCAGAGCATGTATTATCACAGCTTATTCTCTGTGACCCAACTGCTGTAAACAAACAGCATATACTGTAACCTCTGACTCTCCTGCACTAACCTCTCCAACTCTCTTCAAAAGCAGAGCTTCTGCACTTGATCTATATGTCCTGCAACTCTAGCATGGGGTTACTTAATATTGACCTAATGTGTTTACCTGTAAGATCTGGTGGTCCCACTTTATCTAATAACTGTGTAGTTTATTACATGTAATGTAGTTACTAATAATAAATTGTTACAAATGCATTACAGCAATACAGTTTGTGTATTTTAATCATGTTAATCAACTTGTTTGATTTGTATAATAATACAAGTGCATGTCAAAAGCTGTAATGTGAAATACATATACATTCATATAAATAGTTAGCCATCATATTACATTTATAAACATGTAATTATACAAGTCAAAACAAAAGGATGTAATGTACCTGAGATTTTAAGGAGATAAATGTGATGTTACCACTATATTACTGCCATTAAATATGTAATTTTGATATTACTATATCATGTTTATTTTCGGGGGTCTCTGTGCAAAACTCTAAGGCTCCCACCCACTTCATTATTTTCATTCAACCAGGTGAAGGGCGCTTCTTATTTCAAAATGAGGGAAGCTAGGCTAGAATTTCTAACAAACAATCGACTTAGACTATCATCAATCTCATCTCGTTAAACACTCGCCCCAAATTTTCATTTATTTGCTTCCAAAATCAGAAGCTGCATAAACCACAAGAAAAACGGCTATATTTATAACTACATCAGTGTCTGTATAATGTTCTGCACTGTAATACTACTATAGTCACTTGCAAACTGGACTGCAGTGCACAGAGTGATACCTCATACTGTACTGCAGTAAAGGTGGTTCTGCCTCCTCAAATGGTTCCCCCACATCTTTGTGTTTATAAACTATAAGAATTCATACTGTCTTAAAATACAATCAGTGTTTTTTTCTGTGTGGGGGTGTGTATTTAAAAAGATGAGACTGGTGAGAGTCTAAATACACAGTTTATTATTACCATCTCCCATATAAAATTAAAGAAACAAATTTAATAAACACATATTAGCACATCAACTGCATCTGAAATATGATGTTCATGTGAAATTTGGCTTCTTTAACTGCCCTTCATTGTTAATTTAGCTTCAAACCATTTGGTTGGTTTGATTTGCAAAATGTGTTTTGATCAATTTGTCAAAAGATATAAACAGATGGACAACTTTCTATGACAGTGATGCTGTCCTACATTAATTTCACATATCTGTCATGTATAACTTCCATGCCTGTCTTCTCGTCACCCTTCTGTTTTGTTTTTGTTTGCCACGTGCTTTGTAGCACATGGCTCTATATTGTTTATGGTCTCTCCGCCCCATTTCCATCTGTGTCTCATTTGTTACCTTGTGTATGTGTTTGTGTGTCTGTATGTGTGTGTGTGTGTGTGTGTGTGTGTGTGTGTGAGAGAGAGAGAGAGAGAGAGAGAGAGATAGTGAGAGAGAGCTATCAAGTCGTCAGCTCGTGAAAATCTGTCACGCCAAAAACTCTACACCAACAAAGATTTACTCAGGTCAAGAGGTCATGAGCACCATGCAGACCCTGCACTGTGACTGGCTCAGATTGCAGTGTGTTTGTGTGTGTATGTGTATGTGTGTGTGTGTGTGTGTGTGTGTGTGTGTGTGTGTGTGTGTTTGTGTGTGTGAGTGCACATATATAGTGAATCTGACAGTTGATTACATTGGACCAACATAAACTGTCCAATTATCAATGAACCAAAAGACATGCTCCATAATTACTTTAATTATTCTTATTTTACATGAACTTCCATTCAAGTTGAGAACATTCTTGCTTTCTCCCGTAAAGTCTCCATTTCAAATATATATGTAAAGTCAGGTTATAAATACCTGTGGGGTGTGCGAGGGGATTCATAGGTTGAGAAGTGTGAATGTCTTGTTAGGTATGTGGAAACTGGGTCTAAAAGCAGATGTTAATGATTATCAAAAAGTAGTGATTGGATTTGGGCATGCCAAAGACAAAAGGAAGTAGCGCAATTTGCGAGTGCATTGTTGCATATAGTTATACATATAAATTCAGTTTTCTTGACACAAAATTCTTCTTTTGATTCTCCAAAAACTTCACACAACAATAAAAAAATAAATTTCAATGGAAGTCAATGCCACAATACATAGAACATCTAAGATTTAATTAGATTGGACAATGGAGGAGGCTGTCGAACAATGTTCTAATCAAGGAGTTACAAATGTATAAGCGTCCTAATGCTTTCCTAACAAGAAAACCACATTTCTATTGTCATTTGTTAATAAAAGTTAACAATTGTTTTACAAGTACATTTTTGTTGGTTGGTTGTTTACTTATAAACGAGACACTGACACAAATTGATGCAAACTGTCCATCTATTTAACTTAGTTAAGTGGAGGTGAAAGGTTAGAAATGGTCAGTTTCTCAGCTTACTGCATGTCACTGCACTGACTGTTCCCTATCTACAGCTTCTGATAGCTTTTCTAAATGGGCAAGCCCTCAATCATGACATGAACTGCGTGCATCCTGTGACTGCTCTCTATCTGATGGTCAAACAGGCAGTATCCACAGACATGACCAAAATAACTCACACAGTCATTTCACTTCTAGAGCTGTGGCAGATGGAACTCTCTACCTTTCTCAAGCTCATACACAACAGGTACTCATGCAGGGTTTCCCAATCATACCACAGGGAGAACCCAAGCCTGAATATACTAAAATAAAGATGTTTTAAATAGTACTGTAGATACTTAGAAGAACCTCAGTGTTGATGCCAAACATGTAGTTAGCTAGTTGTCCAAGCTGAGGTGTAGTTTAGTCAACAGACGTAACTTGGCTGGTTACCACTATCATTACCACTAGTAACTTCAGTCAGAACAACAAACAGCAGCATCAGCAAGTGTAAGATTTCTGGCAGCAATAATGATCATTTCTACAAGTTGTCACTAGTAGAAAAGTCAAAAGTTATTTCCGGAGACAGAGGCAGAGACAGAGAAAGGAGCTGCTAGCTCTACCTCTATTCTCTCCATAAACACTGTGATATAAGACATTTAATCAATCAAAGTTTATTTATATAGCACTTTTTTAACATGTGATATGACACATATAAAACTCAGCCCGAAAACATATTGTCTTTGTTTATGTATCTATAAATGAGTGTAGACCCCCACACGCGGTCCCTAATTCCCACTTGAAAAAGTTGGCAAGCATATATAAATGTGGTATTAGTGACATTGTTCATTGTCCATGTTTTTAATATTTATTTTTGGGAATGTTACTTTAAACATTCCATAAAATTAGTAAATTAGTAGAAACTTTGTGTGAAACATTCTAATAATGTCGTGAAGCAAACCATTGTCACACATTTTCAGTCTCTCTGAAAACCTTTTAAAATGTTGCTTTACGAGTACTTAATGGTGTGGCATAATTATCGTCACTTTTGTGTTTAACTGTTTACAGTAGCTGCATTATCCGGCCTCCTAACTGCATAGTTAGACCCAAGCTAATCGCAGCCCCACACAGAGATCCAAGTCCTGCAGTTCAGCTGTGACTGGGTGTGCAGCTTTTTCTAACAGCAACTGAACATGAATAGCCATGGATTAGCATTATTTGAATGACTCTATACTAATTGGTTGCTAATGGCATTCATTCATTGGTTGTGGTTAGGCTCTTTCTTTAGCATTGCCTGCCTCCCAAAGATGAACACGCCTTCAAACACAACATATATAGATTCAATCTCTGCACCTGGACCTTATTGTGCATCTATATTATTGTCGTCTCTCTCCATCTCTCTATCCATCTCTCACACACACACACACACACACACACACACACACACACACACACACACACACACACACATACACACGGAGCAAATCAGTCTAAGATAAACAACACCTTGTATCTGCTGCAAAAAAAAAAAAAACTGAAAAGAAAAAACTGCCCACATCTCACTGTGTGGAATGAAAAGCAGTTATATATAAAAACCCAACAGGGAGCCAAGAAAGGTTTATCTCCCCCCGACTCCTACGCTCTCTGAATGGATATCCAGAGTGACCTTTTCAAATTTAAGTGTAAGTGCATGTTTAAGAAGGACGCCTTTTGTTCCACATTACTGGATGCTGTTTTTTCTTCTTTTTTCCTAACGGTGAAGGATGCATACTGACAAAAAAGGCTCCGCACTGCAAGTCAATACCTCCATTAACAAGCTCTTTAAGCCAGGCAGTTTATGAATAGGAAACTGTGGCCTTGAAGGTTAGATAAACTTTAGTTAAAGTCATTGAAGCCCTAAATCTATATTCTTACATTGTCTATGCTGAACCACTCAAATCATACTGAAATGCTGTTCCAGAACAGGACCAAGTTCCTGAGCAAACAAACTGAGTAAAAACTGCAACATACAGAGGCTGTTAGCTTTTTATATAATTCTTGGCTTTAGGTTTAATCCATATAAAGTGAAAGTAACAGGCATGGTTATTAGAAGCAGAACCCACCTTGTATTTTATCTCACTCTCTGTCACCTACCATATACAGTAGTCTACTCTATAGAGTCAAAACATCTCAGAGCATTGATCGCACAGTTAAAGTGGTTCCCATTCTCAGACAGTTGCTTGGCTATTTTTATGTGGTCACTAAGGAGGAATTGGTTTCTATGGTATTGATATGTGGTTACTTATGGTTTTTCAGGTGGTTGCCATGGTGGTTGCTACAGTGTTTCAGATGGCTGTAGAAAGGAAACATCCGCCCTAGGATTTGTTACAATTGCCTTTACAGCCCTGCTGCGGGTTGAAGATAACAATAGCAGTCCAGACAGCTGGAACGAAATCCTAAGGAGATTTTGTCCTTTCTGAACCTGGATTTGCCACCCCTGTCACTAAGTGGTTGCTAGATGCGTAATATAGTTCTGATACATTATTTCACATGGTTACTATGGTACCGCTAAGTGACTTCTGAGGTTTTGCTATGTGGTGGTCAAGCAGTAGGTCAGGTATTTCTGGTGATTGCTGAGCTGTTGTTCATAGGTTGTTGTCATTGGTTGCTATGGTAACTCACGTGGTTGGTCACATGTAAAAATCTATTTGTGATATTGTGATATAGGAAGAGATGGGAAGAATTCCACAGGGCATGATGATGACTAATAACTGTACATCATCAGATGAGCTTCAGTCCTTAACTGTACAAAAAGCACAAAGGAGCTACAAAGGAGGGGCTTCTGGTAAAGGGGCCACTGTGTGGATGCATCACTCTCATCTACCTGTAACACCACTTAACTTGAAAGCAAGTTCTTCTTGGAATCAAGAAAAAAAAACCCTGAAAGCTGATCCTACCCAAAGGAGAGCAAACATGCAGTCATCCATCATTCGCCAACAGGCTTGTCCACACACAAAGGCAAAAATAGGCACAACCACTCCTACACTCTCACTCAGCAGCCTGTGGGCTGTACAGGAGTCAAGAGAGCAACACCAGCATGCACAAAGCCCTTTTGCCAGTTTATTAAGCATTTTCTGTTGGAGTAGATGAATAAGCAGTTTAGGTGTGATTTGCTTTCAGACTGAAAAAGATTAATTTCCTGCACATGCAGAACTGGTCATGTTGGTACAGCAGTTAATGTGCAATGTGAATATTCACTGCTTAGTGTGTGTGTGTGTGTGTGTGTGTGTGTGTGTGTGTGTGTGTGTGTGTGTGTGTGTGTGTGTGTGTGTGTGTGTGTGTGTGTGTGTGTGTGTGTTTCTGTAAATTGAACTGGCAGGTCTTTACGGCAGGTATGGGGTTTCCAGGTGTTGTGAGGGGTTTGGTTGAGTGTTGCAATGCTTTTGCTAGATGGTTGCTATGGTATCCCACAGTGGTTGTGTTGCTGTTATAAAGATGTGGTCTATCAATTGGTATATCGTTGGTTCCTACAGTGTTTCTTCTGCATTGCAAGTGAATGATATGATGACTGATATTATGATATATGGTTGTTATGCAATGGTATCCAAGGTTATTGTTATGGTGTTGCTAGACAGTTGCTATGGAATTGCCTGGTGGTTGGTAAGGTGTTGAAAGGTAGTTGCAGTAAATGTGCAAAGAGAACATTCCAAGCTTTGAGTGTGTGAATTTTTGGGGTGTGTCAGAGGGAGTTCAGGAGCTGTAACATGTCCTGCAAATTGAACTGGCAAGTCTACAAAGTCCCATTTCCTTTAGTCTCCTGCTCACTAAAGAGCGTAGCATACCAGTGGAAGGATCAGTGTTTGAACTTTGCTTGAATCAGTTTGAGATGCATTACACAGCAGTGGTCTCCAGGACCATGTAAACCCTTAGATGTTACGGTCAGTTTCAGCAAAGATGCCATTTTAAGCAGTTGGTTTAGTGTTTTGGTAACAACACTACCTTCCCTGTGTCAGACTAAGGTTCGAATGCCTGGCAGGGGAAGCCCACCACAAAAAGGCATAAAATAACTCTTTCGCTGTTCAAACACAGAAAGCAGAAACAGAAAAATCCTTCTTGGAAACTTTCCATGTGATATAATTAAAGTGGGACACATTCTTTACTTTAAAAGATAGACATTTAGCTGATGTGTTAAATAAATCATTAAAATGTTAATTAGCATGAAATATAAATGAATGATTTTGACTGATAATGTAATATCAATATTGTGATAATACACCACAATTAAGCTTACTAAAGGTAAAGTCTTTTGGCATGTCCATGTTGTGAAAGTTAAGATTTTTGGACAGATTTTAGTGGGAGTGGATGGGAGCAGGTTTGAAATGGCCCTACCATGACCTCTAGCCCAATCCACTATGTTCCAGCTATCCTTAATTAATATTTAAACAAAACTGCAGACCTCTTATACCTGCTACAAATCCAGAGTTTAGGAACCATGTAAGAAAAAAAATATTCTGCCAAGAGACCTGTGAGTGCTCCTAGAATAGAGTACAGTTTTACTGACTCAAGCTGAACCCCAGAGACCTGCCATGGACTCACTACGGTCTGGAGGAGTTCAGTTTAGCTGTGTGATAAATGATCAGAGTGGAGTTTATTTCATTAAAAAAGCAGTAGAAAAGAGATGGGAAGAGAAAAAAAACATCAGTTCTTCAGCAGCGAAGCTCTATTATGTATTTGTGCTGTCCTCCAGTGGCATCTGAGCTGCTGGGAGAGGAAGCATTTCCTCAGGCTGTGGGAGTGGAGGGTGTGTGAGTGTGTATGTGTGTGTGAGTGTGTGTGGGGGGGTGGGCGGTGGTGGATGGTGTGGAGCTCAAGCAGCTACTCCAGGGCACTGAGAGCCGTCCATTAGGAGCAAATGAATCATGGCTCATGAGCCTGCTCTCCACTCCCGTTCCAAAACATACCCATCTCCAACAGCTCCTCTAAACAAGTCGCCGCAATCTCTCTCTGCCAGAGAAGGCACTGAAGCGAGCTAGTGCTGCTTTGGGACACTCCTTAAGAGTTGTCCGCCTCTTGTTGCTTCCTACCCTCTAGGAAAAAGTGCTAATTCCCTCTGTCACCACAGAGGAGCACTTCCAGGTACTGAATTCGACTTTGTACCTGAGAAAACAGGGGGAAAGTTGCCACAAAAACAGAGACAGAAATGTAGCCAACAGTTAATTTCACTGTCGCCACAGGTCCCTAAATATTGGCTAGGTCTTCAGGCACATATCTTAAAGCTGTCTAGTTGTAAGCAGAGTTTGGTTGTAACAGAATTGTAGAAACCACAAGTTGTGTAGGTCCCAATAACCTCCAAAACAGTTGTGACCTGTTGATGGTTGGTCTCCACAAGACCTCAAAAGGTGTCCTGTGGTATCTGGCACCAAGATGTTAACACATCCTGTGAAGTTAGGCCTCTATGGATCACATCACTGAGGTTTTGGCACCCATGGCTCTGTTGCAGGTTCACTGGTTGTCCTTTCTTGGAACACTTTTGGTATGTACTGATAACTGGACAGTTGGACAGCTTCTAACACATTTGTCAACCCATCACAATGTAGCCGTTGTCTAAGTGACTCAAATTCTTACACTCCTTCCATTTTTGACCCATTGACAGGTGACATGGCAGCTCAATGTTACTCAGTACTTCACATATAGTGGTTTTAAAGTCATGGTTAATAGTTGTAGGTTTGTCACCAAGAGAAAGAACCTAGTAATGGTACAATTCAATCCTGCTGTCTCAGAAGAATACACCCAGGCTCAGAATCAGACTAAGGACTGCTGCAGTAACCAATACAGAAATATACCAGGTGCTACATTTCAGTATATTCAGCCATAGCACTGCAGGAAATTTTGCAAATCATAAAGTCATTTCCACAAGAATGTGCTGTTTTTTTACATAGAATAGAAAAATGGACAAAACAGTAGGCAAACAGCATGCAGACAGCTGGGATTTTATTGGCCAGCAGTGCCATTGTTACCTGTCTTGGCCTAGTTTTTATATGAACACAAAGCAACCAGTAAAGTTGCAGTTAATCCCTGTTGTCACCAAGGAGGAGCACCTCCAGGCCTGGAATTACAAAGGACAAGAGAAATGCTGCTGCTGCCGAAACCAATAAAAAACACAGGCACTGTTATCAGGGTCCTGCTGTTCACATCCAGAATGTACTATATAATTTCTGTAATGTCAAAACATTACCTTTTTGTTCTAATTTCTTTTGAATTCCATTTGAAAATAGCAACTGCATTGTGTGGGCATTTCATAATGAATGGACCAATAGAATCTATCTGGAAAAATATGTTATACTGATTACATTAACTTTCTGGGCTTAGCATAAAGATTAAATGATCAAGAAAGCATCAGACTGAACATGCTTGTTCTATCAGTTAAGACGTTATGAGACTGCACCCAGAAGATATTCTTCTGATGAAGGGACACATTTGTGAGATATAAGGTATCATTATGAAAACTCTTTGTAAACTGTTTGTCATTCATTAGTTTTCTTTACAAAGATACTGAAAGCAAAACTGAAAACATATTACAGTTCATATGCATGTTTTGTGGGTGGATCCTGACAACATACAGCTAAATAGTTTATTTTAATTGGGTTTTGGAGTCAAGAGGTATAAACTGTTATGAATGTTGAGACTAGTATAGCCAATAGCATTTAGACGTTCATCATCAAGAAGTTTCACCCAAAAGGAAGCAAATAATTGCGATGCACAACTGCAATGGTTTTGTGCCAGACTGTCTTAAAGGCACTCAGAATAAAAGTCAGAGTAAAAGTCTCACTTGGTCTGGTTGGAGACAAACAATGAATTCAGGTGTGGAGGCACCATAGATAAACAGTTTGTCACACATGTAGTCATTTATTCAGATGTCCTGGTGTGGCGTGCAATTTCATCTGATGCTAGATCACCTTTGGTCTTCATTACAGACACTTGGACAACCCAATATTACATTAATAAGGCCCTGCAACCAGTGGTTCTACCTTTTCCAAAAATTCTAACAGAACAACGCTTGTTTGCATACCGCTGCTATCTGAAGAGTCTACCTTGAAGACATGGATTCTATGTCATGACTACTCCAGATCTATCCTCAATTGAAAGTGTGTGGGATGCTACTGAATGCACTATCAACATTCCACTGCTACCACAAGATCAACAGAAAGTGAGTGAGGATATTAAAGCTCCATTAGGAACGTCTACAACTCCATGCTGAGATGTCTGTCACATTGTTATACATGAGTCCATACTGACAAACACAACTTCTGTATGTGTAGCTCAATACATTTGCTCATATCAGTCTAAATATTTAATCATTATTGTTCCTGTTAACCTTGATCTTCCTTCCAAATAGCATTACAATCCAACAATTCCTTCTGGATGCAACTATTTGTGGAACTAGTACTGAAACGTTTCGGGCAATGAGTGTATGAATGCAAAACAAGTGACAAAGTTGTGGGCTAGCAGCTCTCCACCACTGTGACATACAGTCTCAGAATTACACAAAAACATAGCATTCTCTTTGCTGCAGCAGAATTCAAAGATGGACAAAACACCAAAATACCCACAGCAAGCTTACAGGGAAGCAGCTGGAGTTCCTGGCCAACAGTACCATGGACACCAGCATTCACTTAAAGCAAGAAATATCCAGTTTGCACATTTCAGACAAGAAGATAAGCAAATAAGATAAGCTGATGTAGTTCACTTCAGCTTTCCAACCTAGTGAACAATTTTGTCTAGCAGTTGTAACTTGTGCTGACAATGCTGTATGTGGTTCTAGTGATACAACCTTGACTACAGTTGCTATCTAATACTATAATTGATAGCTCAGGACCTAACCATGTGTTCATACAATCATACAGTTCAAAACACCTTTAATGTCTGATGATGTAGCCTGAATGCCCCTTCAGAAATTGATGATAATAATAGCAAGATGGACTTGCTATTAATTGCCCCCAAAGAGGCCTATTAGTTGGACTCATAATAGTGTGCCATGTAAAGTGTGTGTTCAGCACTTCTCTCTCCCACACACACATACTAATCACCGTGGGATAGCCAGTAGGCTGACTGAGTCACAGGTGATGGGGCAAGGGTCAGGCCACTAAAGCACTGCCAGCCTCCCGAGTGACCAGAGCCTCAGACTGCTGACCTGCTTTTGTTTTCCCGGCCTCCCTTAACGCTGTAGCTCCAGCCAAACCTCCACCACATCCCCAAAGCCTTTTGTCCTCTCTCAGCCTGTCTGGAGCTAAGGGCAAGCCGAAGGTCAGAAAAACACAGCAAACACATGGCTTGGTCAGATGCAGATTCAGTAGTGGCCAGAGATAGCACGTATATCAACAGACACAAAGGCTTGCACAATTATAATTTTCTAGGTAGTAAGTGATTCAAAAAGTAGTTGAATGGCTGTCATTTACCACAGAAACAACATTAGTTATAAATATTTGTTCTTGCATTGCTACAATCTTTCACAACTTACAGTTATTTGGATTGATCTCTTATTCAATACATTATTCAGAAACTAGTAGCCAGGTTTGTGTTTGTATTTAATCCAAGATGGTGGCATATAGCATGACTACTGCCAGTAAAACAGCAATATAGTACAGCTCAGCAGAGCTAATGCAATTTAACAACGGTCTCCGTTCTCATCTGCCTTCAGAGTTAAAAGCAATGCTCGGTAGGCTGTGGATTTTACGAACAGTAGTAAGCCACTGCAGATGTACCTGGCTCAGAGGCAAACGCAGGCGGTGTACCCGGAACCAAAAGAGGGTCAAGCGGGCCGCTGTGCTAAAAGTCGTGTTATTCCATCGCTCTTTTAATCCAATGCCTGGGCACTGGATAACAAAATGGACCTGCTTCAACTCAGACTGTTCCAACAGGAGATGCAGAGCTGCAGTGTCTTCATCTAATACTAATGTAGCTCTCAGGGACCTGCACAAAAGCACTGGCTTGCTTCAAAACCAACATCTTGAAACACTGTATGTGGTGGCAGGAAACCATGTAAATCTGCAGGACCCTCTCCCATTGTTCCACCAACACCTTCACATTGCCACAGAGCATGTAGAAGGGCATCAGGTATACCACAGAATACGTGTACAATGCCCAAATTACCCAGTGTTTCCTGACAACGTGAAGATCTTCTATGCTCGCTTTGAAGCCTCCAGCTCTACTATCCCCTCCTGGCTGAACCCCTCCCTGGATGAGCCACCAATGATTATATTAACAACAGCAGAGGTCATGAGTACACTGCAGAGGATCAACCCCCGGAAAGCCCCTGGTCCCGATGGGATATCAGAGTTCTGAGGGACTATGGATTCCAACTTTGTGAGGTCTTATTCAAAGGGCATATTCAACACCTTACTGCCCCAGACCACCATGTTCCACCTGTTCCACCATTTCTCCTCCCAGGATCATTTGAATAGTGGCTGAATAGCTGTCATTTAAGCCCTTATCCCGAGCGACTTACAGAGGATGCCATCTTCTCTGTGGTCCACACTGCCCTCACCCACCTAGAGCAGAAGGATTCCTACGTGATTGTATAGGCTACAGTTATAGGCTACATGCTCTTTGTGGGCTTCACATCCACTTTTAACACCTTGATCCCCTAGACCCTGGCTTACAAACTCCTCACATTCAGACTGAGAGGGAGGCTCTGTAATTGGATCCTGGACTTCCTGACCAACAGGCCGCAGTCTGTGAGGATCCACAGCATCCCTTCCTCCACCATAATCCTCAGCAGTGGCTGTGTGTTGTGAGCTCTCCTGTTTACACTGCTCACATATGACAGCTCACCTACCCATCCAGGCTGTCATATTGAAAAGTTTGCTGATGAAACAGCAGTGGTTGGATGAATCACAAACAGTCATGAACACCTGGAGGGTTGGTGCAGGGAGAATAATCTCTGCATCAATGTGAAGAAGATGAAGCAGATGATTGTGGACTTCAGGAAGGGCATACACACCCACCACCCCTGCACATTGGAGGATCTGCGGTGGAAGTGGTCTCCAGTTAAAGTTGCGCACCTGAGCCACAAACTCAGCTGGGGCAACAATACTTACAGTCTGATCATGAAGTCACATCAGCGATGTACTTCCTCAGGTGGTTGAGGCATGCAGGACTCAGGAGCTCAGTCCTCACTTCCTTCTACAGATGCGTGAAGAACATTCTGTACTCCAAAATTTACATTTACTTTTACTTTTGCGGCATTTAGCAGACGCCCTTCTCCAGAGCGACTTACAAAAGTGCTTTGCTGTTCACTCAGATATCCTTAGCTAATCAATGTGTGGCATGGAAGCTGCTCTACTGCAGAGAGGAACGCTCTGCAGAAGGTGGTGAAGGCTGCACACAGGACTGCTGGAGTCAGCCTCCCCACCACCCCAGACATTTACACTTCCAAGTGCAGGAAGAGGGACCCCATGAAGGACCCTACCAACCCAGCACACACACTTTTTTGCCCTGCTCCCCGCAGACAGGAGAGTCATAGATTCATACCCATCTATTCACAAATGTGATTCATGTTGCTGTTTACAGCACTTTATTTATTATTACTGTTATTTATGTTTATTGTATTTTTTTATTGTATTTCATTAACAATTATCTCCTATATTTTTATATACTGTTTTTTTTTTCTTTTTTGGGTGTAACTGACAATAAATCTCCTTGAATTGGGACATGTTTTGCATCCACTGACTGGAGCGTATGGTGGAGAGGATATCGCTACACACTGTACAATTGACTACCTGAACCGCTGCACATTCACATTGCACATTATTCCTGTGAAAGCTGTACACTGCTTTACCAAAAACAAGCCCTGGATAACTAGTGACACCAAGGACATCCTGAATAAGAACTTTAAAAGAAAAGAACCAGGAGGAGTTAGAGAGTATACAGAGGGAAATCAAGTCCAGATTAAAGAGTCCTACAGGGAAAAAAGTTGACTACAGGTTGCAGGATAATGAGGCATGAGGCACATCTGGAAGAGTAAGAGGACAATTATAGGCTACAAGCAGAGAAACAGCAGTACTGTGGAAGGTGAAAGAGAGAGAGAGAGAGAGAGAGAGAGAGAGAGAGAGAGAGAGAGCAAATGAGTTCAATCTCTTCTACAACACTCTGACTGTCCCTGTCCAAGCCTAAACTGTTGCTGTCAGCCCAGACATCACCACTACTTCTTTGTCTCCCTGTTTGATAACAGCAACAACCACTGTTCTGACTTTTGACAGTGCAGCCATCTACCCCTTGGCCCCATTGCTGCTCAAACTTCCCCTCTCCAGAAAATGCAGCATCCCCACTATACCTATCACACACTGGATCAGCTCAGCAGAGTCATACCCTACTGCCCCAACTCACTTCGCAGACAAGGTCAGAGAAGACTCAAGGCAAGAAAAGCAGCTGACCAGACAAGGTGTGCCAAAGACTAATGAAGATATGCACTTCTGAATTGGGGGAACCTCTGAAGCATATCTGTAACCTGAATTTGCAGTTGGGAGGGTGCCTACACTTTGTACATCATGCCTGGTTGCCAAAGAAAGTGTGCCCTAGCATGCCTAATGACTTTGAGGCCTCACTGCATCATTGCTGGGGAGCCAAGATGATCAGAGGAGAGTGCCGTGTCCCCAGCTCTGATACAATGGCTAACTGATGCCTGTGCCAGCTAACATTGCACTGGGTATGATGTGGGGAGAGAGCAACATCTACTCACCCAGAGAGAACCTGAGGTCCTTGGATCATAGTGCTAGTGCGTTAGACAGATGAGCCACAAGGAGCCCCTCACTAATTTAAAGTTTCTTCACACTCACATTACTGTTATAAGCAGTGTTCTTTTTAGAAGCAGAAATGGTTCTATAGCACTGCACTGAGAACAGTGGACAACTAGTCTAAGCGACCACTAGCACACTGAGGCCCGCTGAGGCTTCTCTTTGAGGCATAGAATGGGACATTCTTCGATGGATATTTTGAAGTACCAAATGAAACACTCTTCTAAGCAAGACTGGTAACCACAGACAGGAATACTGCATGCATCTCCTGCTGAAAGAGAGCGGACCATGAATTCCAATCCACACATGGTAAAAGCATCTGTACAGAGAGTACAATAAGAGGCAAAATGTGGACTTTGAAGGGTTTAATGGGCAAGTACCCAAACCCATTACCATGGATAAAAAGAAAACAATGTGTGATAATCAATATTTCATGAGTGCAGCTAATGCATCCTTTTTATAGGATCTGGATATGAATGTCAGGGCATTGCTTGTTTACTGTCGAGTGGGGGAAACATTTGGTACAGCAGAGCTTAAAGACAGGCTAAAACAGACACTCTGAAAACCTTTTAGTGCTATGTAGAATATCTTGTACCCAAGCAGTCGCAAAGTACAAAACGCTGTTCGGTCAAGACTTCTTGATTTTCCACAGCTGCAGGAGGAAGACATCTTTAATGACTTACCAGAACTTTTCTTCTCCGAAGTGAAAGTTTAGTAAGAGAGCTTCTGCTTGGCTTCTTCAGTCCTAGACAAAAGAAAGACACACTGCGTAAGAACGGTTTCACCTGTTTGTCTGAACACTTGTTTGGATATGCACCAGCAGGTTTATATACAGCTGAACACATCTTTCCCATCTCTGTGTATATAGATTACATCACTTCTCCATGAAAAAAACCCATCTCATAACATCAGTTATATTAAATTATACACTCAATTTGTGTACCCATAAAAAATATATATCAATGTTAGTGTGACACAGTTAATGCATTAATAGTGCATTATTGTAATACATTATAAACAGCACTAATTAATGCATTTACCTAGTTTTCTAGTCTGCAGCAACTATTGGCAGTATGCCTAATGCCAGCCATGGGCATAAAGTCCCCCAGCCTTGAGCTGTGTTCAATGGAATTGTGATTTCTGGAATTATGTCGCTCTATCCAATACTTTTTGAATGAGTTGGGGAGTTGGGTACATTCTTTGTGTGTGGATTGCCTTGAAACAGAGCATAAAAAATTGATTACATTTTGTAACAAATAAAAGAAGGTTTGATCTTCATGATTGTTTAGTACAAATTTGCAGTTCTGTGCAGAACTGAACTGTTTCCAGAGCAGACAAAAAGCACAGAGCAGCCAGAGAGCACATTATCACGCCAAATAGTGTATGTTAGAGCTTTGGGTTGGATTCTGAGTGCATTGAGTACTGCAATAGAGTAATGGAGAATCAATGGAGGAGATTAGAACTACAAGTTAGATTAGAGTCATTGTACCTGGACACAAAATATGAGCTTCACTGAGAATAAAACACTGAACTGAAGAGGAAAACAGATGTAGAGTCAATATTGCACTTATTCTTTCCTTGTCTGTTTCTCTCCCCATTTCTGACTCTAATTCTCTCTCTCTCTCTCTCTCTCTCTCTCTCTCTCTCTCTCTCTCTCTCTCTCTTACTCCTACACATCCTCTCATCTTTTACCACTTTCTCTCACTTTTTCCCTCTTTTTTGTCAGTCAAATCTCTCTCAACCACCAAATCTCTATATTTCTCCTTTCCTCTTTCCGTTTTTCTCACTTTATTGAACCCTGCCCCTGTTATCTGTTATCCAACACTGTTCTGACTCTGCTGCTCACTGTGGCTTTGAGTAAGTTCTAACCGGACAGTATGGATGGCCACTTTTGTATTATACCAATTTAACTGCATTACTCAAGCTGTAATAACTCAAGTTCTACATGGGTGGCTTCTCTCTTCTGGATCAGTGTGTGTTTAGTGAAGCAAACAGCAGTCCACCAAGTCTACAGAGTGTGTATGAACATTGTTCTTAACTGGGGCTTGTGGCAAAAGCAATGAGCAGTGTTATGGATCCAATCCAGAGCTCCTGGATTTCAGCACCTACTGTATCATAGCCTTTATGTCGAGCTTTCACATTAAAATCTTCCCCACACAAAAGTGAAATCTGTGACTGTTCCAATCCACCCACAGGCCCCTGAGCCTGGATCATTATGCGAAAATTTTACTTGGCTCAACTTCTTCCCCAAAAAACTTTTGATTAAAACTTATAATGTCTTACTGAAGCCCTGCAAAGCACAGTGTGAACCTCAGCTAGGAAATGATATATCTCTCATTTATTCTACAGAGAGTCTTTATGTGGCCATCTATTCTGGTCAGTGCATATAGTTGTAGACTTTCCTCATTATATTATGTTATAATATATATATATATATATATATATATATATACTCTTTGAGAAAGTATTATTTTTATGGTATGGTATTTTCTGTCTCCTGTATTTGCTGAAACTGTAATAATAATGTTACTGTACAGCTGTCAAAATAGAAAATTAAAATCATCCCCATTTCATTCGTTGCATTACACCTGTAATTAAGGTTATGCTACAACCAATTTCAAAAGTGCATTTCATCATTTCTATGACATTACACCATAGTTACACTACACACATAGCCATTGTTATGCTACACCCATTTCCATTGTTATGCTCCACACATTTTTATCAATGGTTACATTACACCATTTCCTGTGATTGTGCTACTCCTGTTTCCACACTTACACCACCCCATTATCATTCCTTCTACAAGTTCTACCCCTGGTTATATTACATTTATCCTACAGTTATGTTAAAACAAACTAAATCATCAAACCACTTCCATTCCTTTGTCTACACAACACCCATTCCCATTACACTAGATTCATATTCTTGGCTATGCAATTATCCTCACTGTGCTAAAATCAATTTCACATTTACACTATATCCATATCCATGGTTACACTAGGCCAATTTCTATAGTTATGCTAGAAGTACTGAATTCTGACATGTACCATTACTGGCTGATATTAGGTATTTAGTGAAATGTTAGTTTTGGTCATATAGAAACAGAAACATATGAACATAAACAGAACAGCTTTCAGGTATAAAAAAAACCCTAAAGGGTTCTTGGTTTCTATGTAAAGCCCTAGAGAAGGAAGACATTAATTGGTATAGACTGTTTTATGTAAAGTGGAGGCTCTCTAAATGGCACGTTTCAAAGAACTGTCCATTTCAATGTTCTTTAGGAAACCAACTGCTAGAAAACATCTCTTTTGGGCACTGTTAATTTTAAGGTGAGTGAGATTTCACTCCCTTTAGGATCTCAGTGGGAGTTCAGAGTAAATCTCACAGCTGGGGAAGGGGGTGATCACATCCCTCCAGACGATGGCCTAGGGAGTGCTTTAGCACAGCAGGATAGGGAGTCAACAGGGGTCCTGTGTTATTCTATCTGCCATTCTGCTCTTAATTGCTCTGTGAACACCCCTGTTTGAACGCAAACAGCTCAATCAGGTGTGATTACAGCCCCACACTGATGGCACAGCATCAGAAGCCCAGGGGAAAATAACTTCTATTGACAGAGAGGGGGGCCAACTTGTCTCATGCCCTAAAGGTGGTATGGGCAAAAGAGGGGGAGGATGATTTGTAAAAGAGAGAGATGGAGAACACCCCAACTCCTTTAGTATAATTGCTCTTTAATGTAATGACTTGTAGATCTTTCACAGATGAGTACACTATATAGACTAGACTCATTGGCCAGGCCTAAGCTCCAATCAAAAAGCTCATCAGTCATGTCGTGTACTGATTAGTCAATAATCCAATCAAACACAAAACAAATCACTGACCTGCCACGCTAGATCAATTGACCAAACCTCTGGTCAATGAATGTGTTTCCTTGTCAAATTGCTCCAAGAAAGAAAGTGTTTAAATTGCCTCATCATTATGTGTTTGTGTGAGTGTAGGTGTGTTCAGGAAAAAATGTCCTGACCCTATAGACAAAACTAAGCACCACAATACAGCAGTTCATCTTCTTCTGCATGGTTTGTGTCGGTCAATCTCCAGTCCTCCATCAGTGCTCAGTTAACGCTGCCCACAGGACACTGTTGGCTGTTGGGGATTAAATATTCCAGCAGCACTGCTGTATCTAAGCAACTTGTACCAGTGCAACACACATTAACACGATCACATCAGTGTCACTATAGTTCTATAGAATGACCTACCACCAACAAACACCAGCTCTGTGAAGCTCTGTGGGGTCCTGAGTGTAGAAGTGTAAAAGGGGGCAAACAAAGAATGCAGAGAAACAGATGGATTACAATCTGTAACTACCCTAGTTTCCCCGAGGGAACCCTCCCAAGGGACAAATAAAGTTCTATTCTATTCTACAGAACTACAAAGTTTCCAGTGGAGCTGATATATACACCCACAATGTTCTGAAAAGATATTAAAAACAAACACTTGGTTATGCTGAAGCATGGACCTGATATAAACTCACCACATAATAAAATACACTGAGGCAGTACAGGGTCAGGTAAACATGCTTTCTAATCAGGCAGGTAGAGCCACTCTGACTGTGTCCTAACTGCTGCTTCCCTTTTCCACACCAGCTATTTCACACCCTCCTCCAGTTCCAGAGCCAGAGACCATTTGAAAACCGTATGTGTGTGTGTGTGTGTGTGTGTGTGTGTGTGTGTGTGTGTGTGTGTGTGTGTGTGTGTGTGCCAACAAATTACAACTGCAGAGTGAACATGCCTCATATTTCGCTGAATTAGACCCAGCCCATTGCAGCTGTTTGAGGAGGACAGCTTATAAATAAATAAAGAAATAAATAGAGAAGGAGATATATGCTTCATTGAGTTAAGCTGAACAACAAACGACGGCTTCGGCCTTCAAGTAGAACAATGGTATCGTTAGATAACAGGCTGTTCTCTTTTCAGGAGCAACCCCTGGGTTAATGAACATAACTGCATCTCTTCATGCCTCATTAGATCTTTACATCTTCCCTCAGCACTAATGCTATCAAGAGTAGTGCTAGGCAGAGAGTGTTACACTGAGCAAAGTGAACTACAGAAGCTCCAAATTGCCTGGAAAAAAAGTTAGGAATAATCAGTAGATCAGGTCATCCTTTACAGGGTTTTTTGTTGTTTTGTAATTAAATTTTTGTTTGTTTTTAATTAAACACTGAAGAAATCTCTAACTTGCCATGGCTGATCAACCTTTTTAGGAGTTCAGAACCCTTTCAAGATTTTGGAAATGTCACACTGTTTACACTTCAGAAATCTGTTCAGCCAACTTGTGAAAGTCTAATCCACTGTAGAAAACCTACAAGACCTGCAGGAAAAGTGGAATTCTTCCTAATTTCTCACCACTGAAATGACACATTAAGCTTTGATAGTTTACAAATCAAGAAGAATCTAAGGAGAGGCTGTTTAAAGTACACTGACATCTGACAACTGACAGCGGTCAGCATTTCACCCAGCAGAATGACCCAAACACTACCATGCTGAACTGCATATAAACTGACCCCATTACACAAAAACATTCACCAAAATGCTCTCGTTCACATATTTACTGAATGAAATATGTTTTAAAATGCCCTTTGGGGATTTAGTTTGCTTTGGGGTCTCCAATTAAAAGAAACAATTTAATATATAAATAAATAAATAAAATTAAAATCAATGTTAAATTAATGTTGAATTGTACATTACTCATTATGTCATGTAAATGTAATAAAGTACCATTTAAAGCCCCTGGGAAAGGCAAGACTTGCTTCAGGTTTAAGCCACGCCCACTTGCAGGTTGAAATTGAATACAGATATAGATGTGGATATTCCACCCTAAAGAGCAGTGGCCAGATAACAGACTACTGAGACAAACTACTTAAAGTCTTATGTGGCATAGAACTTGCAAACTATGTAACACCATACTTACAGCGATAATAAATTCATAATTGGCAAACAATAAGTGGTTTGCTATTGCCAGTTGTCACCTCTCTCCTATGGTCATGCCAAGAGATTAGTTCTGTTTTCCTGCACCTAGTACTTTTAAGTGCTGTAAGTATGAAATCACCCATCAAAAGAGCATTTCTGCTGAAAACGTGCTACACTCACAATATTTTATTCATTCATTTGGCTAAATAAGGTATTAAGATTGCAATGCTGCGTGCAGCGGGCCCTGTTTCTATTTTTGACATGTTGCACTATATTTGCATTGTAAACATATGCTGATGTTCCACCTGCAAAAATACTGCAATAAAACCAACAAAACCATCAAAACATAGTTAAACTGGGCTAAAATGAATGATACCTGATAATAAAAATACAGGATAAGCATCACTGTGGTTGTACTCTATATCAACAGACCCTAGAAAACAAGCCCTTCAGAGTGCAGTTTGGGTCAGTAAGTGATTCTATCTAGTTACAGAAGGCAGAACGCTGGAAAAGGAACAATAAAATTAGAATTTTGGTCAGACAACTTGTGACATTGTAGTTCCACAGCCTTCTGTGGTAATAAAACAAAGCCAAAATATACCATGTTGTTGAATTTGCAACCAGAGTCTACGCAGTACAGACCAGACCCACCCACCCCTTCCCCCAGACCAAGCATCTCAGACCACCTTCAGTGCTTGCAGCGTAGCATAAAGGAGATTCTGTGTAGTCTTTTCTTAAAACACTTAAGTAAACACACAGTAAAACACTGCAACATATTCCAACTGTTCTCTGACCATGTTTTTTGATCCATAATGATTTCACTGTCCATACTGTAAGTTACGCTGTAAGTGTGTAACCATACTGTAAGTGTGTTATTAAGTTATGTTATTAAGCAGTCTTAACAGCAAAAGCAATCAAAAAGCAAAATCAATGTTTTAAATTTAACAGTACATTAAGATGAATTACTCAGTTATGAAGTATGAAATAGAATGATTTCATATGTGTGTGCTCGATCTCCTTTAAATGACAAATATACTCGGAAATGTTTGCACTGCATCAGACTGCATTTCAGTCGAACTAAACCCCCCCCCCAAAGTGCTGCTGCGAGACAGTCAGCAAACACCAGTGACAATTAAAGGAATAATAAAAATTATGTTTTAAATACAATTTGGATTCTGTCCAGATCGGCAATAGCGCTGGCCAAATACTACTAAGCCCTACATAGACTAAAATAGCACAATATGAGCCATCAAAACATCTTAATTTAACAGTAATTAGAAATAATTAGAAATTATAAATAGTAGTACAATTAACTAGCTAGTTGCCTATGAGCTTGACTAAAAATCAGACAGTCAAGGCCATCAGTAACTTCATGCCTTCATGCCATGTATCTCTTCCTTCTTATTAAAAAGCAGAATAACATTTTAAAAACATTGACAATATAAGCTCAGGGAATTAAAGATAGGAAAGACAGTTTAGAGGAGAGCCAGCACGCTAGACCTTTGGTGGCTTTACTTTTGCCATGTCCATGTCTGTCTGTGCTGTTCAACAGTCAATCGATTAGAATCAACCAAAATGTAATATTTACACTCTGAGAAAGATCAATTTGTGATGAGTAGACGATTGGGTCAGATTATCTCCAAAACAGACAGGACTTGTGGGGTGTACCTGGTATGCAGTGGTCAGTGAAAGAACAACTAGTGAACGGGTGACAGGGTCACGGGCCCAAGGCTCATTGATGCAATCACAACTTATAGGACCGGTGAGCCTTCATGTCTCAGAATCAGAGTAATGTACAGACATATTATACATATGATAACAAACTACAAGACTACCCTCTCTAACCAGGGTCTCATCTGTGTGTGATAAATGAGAGATCACACACAGCTAATTTCCAAATTAAATCCCAGTTTAAATGCCAAAGTGCATGTTTACTGATCTGTTTATGTGTATATGCTCAACCTGCATGCAGCTAATCAGGAAGAGGAACTAATGACATCAGTGACCCAGATATTGGGTAACAGAGGAAAATGAGAAGGGAGGAGCTGTTTGCTCTCTTTTTTTGCCCACACAGTGTCCAAATTTCAGAATAAAACTACTGAGAAGGGATAATACTTATACATACATACATTTTAAAAGGATATTTAGGTTGTTTTTTTATTTTATTTATACACTACTGTGAAGCATTTTGAAGAACTTATTATATCCAATCAATCTAATCATTTCAAATAATTTATTAAAAGTCAGATTAATTTTCAGTTCCCAACAGGATTTCTCACATATAAAGTGATATTTAGTCCTTATAAGCCAAATTAAAAGTATTTTTTTATCAAAACATGATCAAATATATATAAATTTTAGTAGCATATGATCTCCTGTAAACAGCAATATCAAGTATGTGACTGTCTACAATAATTGATTTTCCAATTTTTGCCAAACAAAATACGTCAATGAAAATATCCCACAAAATTAGCCTAGGGGTCAAAAGGTTAAAATATCTGCTTCTAATGTCTTGGTAATACATATCACAAGAGATCAGTCCATGCCTCATTGCATCAGAGCTGTTAAGGCAGTACAGGGGGACAACACAGTATAAGGACTGATCAATCATCCTGTACACAGTTATAGTATAGAAAACAGAACAAGTGTACTGTTGATTTGTTCACTAAGTTGCAACCTCAGCAAGCTGCAAATAGTACTGTGTCAATAGACAACAAAATCTCTTTGTGTTCAATGAAGCTTAATTACAGTTTCTCTTTCTGCTCGTCACAGCATCTCAGTTTAATGAAAGCCCTACAGAGAAGCACTAATCCAACAGAAACAGGGATTTTCACACACACACACACACACACACACACACACACACACACACACACACACACACACACACAGAGGGAAACCAGAACCAGACAAACCAGACAAACCATTTTACCAGCATTGGTCACCATCATCATCATCATCATCATCATCATCATCATCATCATAATCATTGCTACCACCACCATCATTGTCTTCAAGTTCAAGCCTGGAGAAAGTGTCATTTTTGTGACAAATGTGGTCCACCTCCTCTCTCTCATTCTCTCTGTCTCAACCTCTCACTACCTTTCTCCACCCTTGATCTCTCTCTCTCTCTCTCTCTCTCTCTCTCTCTCTCTCTCTCTCTCTCTCTCTTTGCCGCCTTCTTCTGATTCTCCTTTACTTTTCCCAAATGTAATTCGACCCGCTCCCAGTGGCTAAATTAGATCAGCACCCAATAGCCATTAGCTCCTTCATTTAGAGATCTATGCAGTCATAAGGGCTGTTTGGAGTTAATTACACTGCCTGTCTGCATGTCGCCTGTGGCCACGGGCCACTCAGATGGGAAGATTATTGAGTTTTATCGCACTTTTAATGGACCCCTCCCCATCCCCCGTCTCTCCTCGCCTCCATTCAGCTCTCAGCTTGGGCTGTAAACCCCCATCTAAAGCTTTAACGTGGTAACACTGGGCCCTGTCCCACTCCGATAAGGAGCTGTGACAAAAGACATTGATTTGGTCCATAAGGATTAAAGAAAGCAAAAGACGCCAGCACCCATGCAGGGTCGATGAGTGCCTCATGCCCCATGGAAAACCTTAGAGCTTCAGAGCATCGTGAACTGGGGGTTATACATGTCACAGTGATACAAGAAAGACTTTGTCATGAGTGACCTCCAGAGTGACCCTGCCAAAGGTTACTATGATGAATGATGAGCTGGAATGGGGGGATAAAGGAAATCCAATGAAATTTTCTTGCATGCCTGATGACTCAATTAAAATCAGATCAATTATCAATCATGGTTGATTCATGAGTATAATTTAGATACTACCTTCAACTGAAAGATTGAAAAATTAGAAATGCTTATGAAAGACACTTTAGTATTCCTCAGTGCAAACTTGAAAAATCCAAACCCAGGTCAAGATTAGCTTTTTCTGGTAGCTGGTATCAGATTGACTATGCTGGCCTTTGATGGCTGAGGAAGTTGAAAAGCTGCTCATCCCAGTGAAAACCTACAAAGTGAAAAAGTCATTTTTTACACTACACTACTACTTGCACACCTCCAATTAAAAATGTCTTTGGTCTCTTTCTGGTAGTAGATGCTGCAATTTATCAACTGTGGCAAGAGCTATCTGTAGGAGCTGTGGCAATATCTTATGATTGCTGGAGACTACTTTACACTTCCTGGAGCCCACTCTTGGAGTGAACTAGTATGAATGAATTGGCCGTGTTAGCAGTTGTTTTAAATGTTCTCCACTTATAATACAATTCAGAGACAGCAGGACACTTTATTTTTAATTGTTCTTTTCAAATCCTTTTCTCAGACTCATGCATTTACAACCTTCTTTCTACAGGCCTTAGAGAGTTCTTTGGATCTTGCCATGTTGATCCCAGTCACTTCAACAATTAAGAGGAAACCAAACTAATGTCTGAAGCTTAAATAAATCTCATCCAAAATCTTCTCTAACAAAGCTGATTTGCTGCATTTGATTGAAATTTTTGGCATTTTATGTAGTGAAATTTGCATTTGCATCTGCATTTCTATTTTTATTAGTTACATTTTACAAATTTATAAAATTTATAAAGATTTATAAAAGATTTATAAAAGTGTTTAGCCCCATTAGTTCATCTCTCAATATTGTCCAAGTGAAGATGTCTGCATGTTTAAATATATTTAAATATATAACAAAAAGACAAAGCTTTCATGGGGTGTCCTAATTTTTTCACATGATGGTATATTGTATGTGCACATGCCGTTGAACCTCTATTGAACCCTGTTAAATCTGCTCAGATTGCTGCTCTGCCTGAAGTCCACTGAATTCACCGCACTGGGCAAAATGGATACTGAATAATTTATATTGCCACATTAATAGTGACATGGACACACATGGACACACACACACACACACACACCACATAACACAATTTTCACACAATTTTATCACTTTTCCACTTTTTATAACACACTCTTCATTTCTTCTCCTAATAACAGTTGTCAGAACCAAACATATGGGTCTATCTGCAGCTGACACGGTTCTCACATCCACCACACACACACATACACACACACACACACACACACACACACACACACACACACACACACACACACACACACACAGCTCCTACTCCTCTATGCTGTGGCCTTTGAGCTGGAACAGGAATAAGGATTCTATTTAAAAGCCTTGTCCACTCCCACAGCCGTTCTGATGCCAGCGCTGAACGCAAAGTGAGCTCAGAGTGTGCGTGAATGTGTGTGGGGGAAAAACTCGGCACAATTACAACAGCCTCCACTGCACTGACCTTAACAAATGTCACGCCTTCCAGCTGAGATCATATACATTTAAAAAGTCTCACCGGGGAAAATTGTATTTCCTATCTATCTATCTATCTAATGTTGATGTGATTGTATATTGCTGTTGTCACACAAAAGCCTTGTGCTTCCATTTTGGCCACTTTTCACTTTATGTCTTGAAAATACAAAATCATAATGAGCTTGGAATAAAATCTTTTTTACCCTGACTTCCATTGAAAGTTAACTGTTAGAACCTGAGATCCGCACGCAGGCAGTTGCATGCCGTATTCTAGTAACATACATATATGATACTCATATACACATTCACAAAACTGGCTAAAATTCACTAATTTCCAAGTAAATTAATTGCCAAATGAGCTTTCCAGTGCAAAGTTTACTGGACATGCTAGACCTGCATGCAGACTCTGACTGATCAGCAAGAAGGGGCAGGCCTGAGGACATTAATGACCCAGATAACAGGTTCCAGAGGAAAACGAGAACTATTTGTATGTTTAAATTTCAGAAAAAAGTCCTGAGAACAGATCATATTGATACATACATAAATAATGTAAATAATAAAGGACATTTAGGTTGTTGGGTTTTTTGGGGCTACTGTCCAAGACATCAACAAACAGAAATTTTACTGGTCTGTCTGGAATGTCCTTTTAAACCTATACAACTTATTATATCATGTGTACTATGTACTATTACATACTGAGTACTAGGATTCCATAATTACACAGAAAACAGTGCAAACCACCTGTGTTATTCATAGGTTATAAGAATGAAGAACACATGTCTGAAATGATCTGTGGTTCCTTGGTGATTAAATTACTCAACAACAACAGCAAAAAATAGGGAACATATATTCTGTAAAATGTGTCCAATCTTTTGACTAGTAATATTTACATTGTAGTGAATTTGTGGCAAATACTGCTGATTTGTGTATTTGTAGCTGTTCAGTGCAGAGCATTCCATTACCCTACTCTGTATTGGTACATGTCTCTAGCACTGGCCTGTAGGCTCTTGCTGACCGAGGCCAGGGTCATTAAACCAGACTCATCACACAGGCAACAGCTGCTCACTGCTCTTTCTGAATATTTAACACACATACCCTCAATCTTCATAACCCCACTTTCTCAGTCTGTCAGCCTGGCCCTTAGTCAGCACTACATCTCAACGCTCTGAGGATTCAGGCTGTGATTTGTCATGCGATCTGAAGGGGAAAGTGGTATTGAAGGAATGTCTGAGCTCATGTCGAGAGAGTTCAGAAGTCTGGATAACAAAGAAACCATCCCAACAGCCCACCAGGCAAACACTTAACACAGAGAGAAGAAATATATGTGTAAAGTGGATGTACAGTAGAATTTACTGTAGCTCATCTGTTGATACAGTTTGTTAGCTATCCTCTAGACTTTCAGGCAAACAGTTTGCCTACCATGAGCTTGGGAAGAGCAAGTCGGGGCTGAATCTCAAGACTCTGAGTCTCTGAGTCTAAATTCTTGAGTCTCTGTGGTATGAGTCGTCTCAAGTTCCCGAGGTGCAAGATCAAGTTGAGTCTAAGTTTCTGGGGTGTGAGCCAATTCTTCAGTCTCAGCTGAGTCAGACATGTGAGTTGATTCTAGACTCCAGTCTCTGGTGTAACAAATGTTAAGTCCCAAGTGAATGGGTGCTGGATGAGTTCCTGGGGTTCCAAGAGGTCAAGTCTGGCATGTCATTGTGTTTTGAGCACAATGTGAGCCTTAGATCAAGTTTTGAGTCTCAGGTCTCTGGTGTGTGAGTCTAAGTTAAATCTTGAAACAACAGCGATAAAGTAGTGAACACGTCTCAAGACATTAGCAAACATTCCACTGTATTAATGTGGACGCACCTATAATTCAGTCAGGTCTGACATGAAATATATAAGAAACAAAACTAATAAAGATCACACTTTTCATCAGAGAAAGACCTTGTGTATAGAATTTTGAGGGAAGAAATTGAATCCATTTTGGAATAAGGCTGTGACATAAAATATGCAAAAATTGAAGCACTGTGAATACTTTCTGGATGCACTATATGTACGTTTTAACCTCATGGGTTTTTATTTGAAGCTATGTTGAAACTGTTGTTCCTGTGAGCTGAGTAAAACAGAACAGTTTTATTATTTAGAACAATAACATTGTTAGTCTTAATTCACTTAGTTTTATTCAGACTGAAATTTTAGAATAGAATAGAAATAGGTGCAAAAGAACTACAATATAGCAGAAGTTTCATCAGTTATTGCACATTACTGGGGTAATTTCTGTATTATGGGGATATTGCATTGTAGACTTAGGGCCCATGGAAAAAATTATCTGGTTGTGCAGACTTTCAGTGACCTGTAGAGCCTTCCTGGGGTGATAGGCAGGCTGCGAGGAGTCACTGAGGATGGCTGAGCATACTCTGTGAAGGCGGAAGCTGGAGTTGTCCTCTAGTGAGGGCAGAAGACAGCCCTCTGAGTCTTAAGTCTCAGTTATGAGTTGATTCACAAGCCAGACCCCATGTGACTCAAGTCCCTATCTTGGTCTGATACATTTATTCCAGCACCACACAAACATTGTCAAATTGGTGCTATGTCAAAACCACTCTTGTGTTCAGGATGGTCCATTCTCTAACTTGGGGGACTTTTAGTACACAGCAGAAATGACAGGTACAGTGATGGCCACTGACAGTGTAGTTGTGGAAATCAAAGTTAGTAAGCAACATGATGCTGTAACACTAGCATAACATCAGAGTGACTGCCATAGCTGTCCCTGCTTCGGGCTTATCTTTAAATCACTCATATCTTAAAAACTGTGGTTTTGTGGTTTAGAAAATAACCAATGACGAACGGGGTGGGGGACTGAGAAGTGTGTGTGTGTGTGTGTGTTGGGGGGGGGGGGTGCAACAGATAGGCGTCAATCTATATGTATACCTATTTAATACCAGCTGGCCACCAATGCTAATAGCTGTTTAAATTGAGTTGAATGTTGTGATGTTGGCTGATTAAAGAATTCAAAGTCAGGACAACATCTAATGTCAACATCTATTTGATGTAGAATAATGATGACAGCTGACAGTAAGTGTATCTACATACACTGAATTACCCAATCTTAATCAGATTTTTGCATCTAGTAATCAGATTTCTCAGTGCATGTATACAGCTTACTCAGATTTCTTTTGGTTTTCTCACTCAGCACATGCACTCTTCCTGACACGTTGCAGCTGTCTCTAATCTAGGGATGAGCATGCAACATGAACCAATGGCATATGCCAGCAGGGAATTCATTCTGCCTCATTCACACATGATTTTGGCTGTTTGTAAAGATCAGATTATTGCCTGACTCATAACGCCAGTTTTCCCATTATCTGATTACCCAAGTAAATGCAAACTTGTTGATTGGATCGTTGATGTTCTGTAGTTATCAGATTATTGGGTAAATTTAAATGCAGTCACTGATATCTTGCTGGTGATGTTGAATAGCAAAAATGTAATGTCTTCTAAATATCATATGCCAATGTCATGTTGGGGTAAAATAAGTTGTGAAGCATGTCCAAAACCTGTCTACACAAAACAGTCTACACAACATGAAATTATGCCATTGTAAGACACTGCTGTTTGTCTAACACTGGACCTTAATATGAACCTTATGTTGTTTTTTCACCAAGATTTCTACATCTGTACAACATGGGATTTACTGTCAATCTGATTTTCATTTTCAACTAAAATTCAGTGTTTGTCCAACATTAGAGTACAACATCTTTCTAATGTCAAATTGACGTTTGGTGCCTGCTAGGATGGGCCTATGATGAGGTGTAGTGAGTGGGAGTGGATTGTTTGGGGTTTATAATAAAATGGTCCATGAGGAACAGAAAACACACAATTATAATAGGCCCAAACCATGTATCTCTCAGTCCTGAGGGAGGAAGGCTTCTCTAAGGACTTATCTCAAGACTCAAAAAAAATCTGAATAAATCCTTGTTCTTGGAAAGCTTCCCCTGCTCTGTATCCCACTCCTCACCTCCTGGGTCTGTTCATTTTCTCCAATCTCATTCATCTCCCTCTACATGTACAGAGAGAATGGATGAATGTAGCTCAATATAGCTCACTTCGTTAGATAACAGTGTTCATGTAATGAATCATTTCCTCCAATGCAGCATGTAAGCGTGCATGTTATCGTTCTTCTTAGATTTTTTTGCTTTGTTGTGTTTTGCATAACCTGGGTCTGTATCATGGAAAACATTGTTAGGGTGCATACAAACCTAATTTGTTTGGTCCTGTCTTTTGGACCAAAATAGCAGGTGTGACCAGAATTTTGTCTAACCTAAAGTTCATTAATGCGTCACTAAACTACAGTGTAAAATCAGACTGAACTGGATCAAATGTATACTATGTAACAAAAACATGATCCTTGGTTTAAACCTTTGTCTGTACTGCTCCAATAGCACCTTTAAAGTTTCAAAATGTACAGTTACATGGATATCAATTGTTTTTGACTTCATCATGTTTGTGACATTATAAACATCAATGCATTTATATACAGTATGACCACCCATTCATCCTACAGCAGGGTCATTGTACTGCAATAGATAACATTCTCTTATCTGTAGCTTTTGTGTTGTATGAAACAGAGTTTGTAGGCATTTAATTGAATCTATTTTTCAGATCAGTGAAATGTTCCTTGTGCCAATGGCTGCAACATAAGCCCAAAGCATGAGAGATCCACTCTGTGCTATCAGTAGTAGGGGTGCTATTTTTTGTGAAATTCTGTTAGGTTGCTAGGCAGTTGCTTGGAGAAGCCTATGGTTGCTGATTGCTGTGACCAGGTTAAAGGAGAGGATTTATAGAGCTTTAGAATTTGCATCACCTTGCCTTTGCAAATGATGACTAACAAACTAATGAAGGCCAAATTACCTTAGAGTTCTTGGGCTCCCTGAATCAACCTTAAATTAAAATCAACAAAAAAACATCCTGTTTAATTCAATTCAACTTATTTAATTTGTCAAAAGGGGATAAAAATGTTTATGGTCATGTGAAAATGAACAGTAAAATGGTTTCTGATACATAAACCACAAAAATGTGTGGTTTTCTCTGAGAAAGATAAAATAGTGTTGTAAAATTTGGCCCCATTACACACAGGGTCATTCACCTAAGCTGTGAAAACCAGGAGAGCATGCAGTAAACTCTCTGAGAAACGGGGGTGCGGGAATGGCATTTTAAAAGGCATGAACACATTCCCACACACACACGTGTACACCCACATTCATGTACACCATGTCCGAGCTAAGAAAATGACCTCAGTAGCTAATGTATTGTGACAGAATAAGAGTGTATAAAGCATGCAGGCTTGCAGGGGCTGATGAGGCACATTCTGCAGCACATCCTACACGAAGCAAATACAGCTCAGTCATAAAGGTCAACAATGAGCCTTTATATATATGAGCCAAGCACAGTTAGGGGAAGCTGGACCAGAACAAGTGTATGAGAAACTAAAAATGAGAATTAGCACATTTCTCTTCACTGTACAGTAAAAATAACTTGCCTATATATACACACACTGAAAAAGCTCTCAATTCAGTCTATTACCTCAATATGGTAACTAAAGTGCATTTCCTTAAGCAGGTTCAATTTAAAAAGTTCCCACTTAACCCTCAAATGGAGTAATTATGAAATAGCATTTTTTTTTTTACTTTTATTTTTTTACTTTTATTTTTTTACTTTTGTTTTTGTACCTTTGTACTATCCTTTGGTATCCCTTTGCTACTGTAATAATGTGAATTTGACCACTGACTAATAAAGGATTATCTTATCTCTAATCTTAAAATTAAAGTGATTTTTTTTGTTGTATTGTTATTCAAGAAAAAAAACAATAATCAATTTTATTTTATGAACTCTGACATTTATTTTGCCGAATATCATTTAGAAATGACACTGACCCATTAAGGATATTTTTTATATTTTACTAAATTGGAAAGTATGTGATTACAAAAATTAGACTGGTTGAAGTTAATGTTTAATTAAATTTATTTTCCCCCTTCTGTCATTGATTAACTGGCAATGTTCCATTAGGGGTTACATGCAGGCAGTTGCTATGTGTTCACTAAGTTGAAACTGTGTGTTTGATAAATTACTGCCTTCTTAAGTGTTTGTCATTGTATACAAGTTGGGCGCTAGTGTAGTTACAAACCTAATTCAGTTGGTTCCAAAGGTGTTCCAGGAAGTTTCTAAGGATTTCCAGATGGTTACTATGGCAGCTGCTAGTGTATTGTACATGGTTGCTATATTGTTACTATGTGATTGCAAAAGTATTCTTAGCAGTTCCTATGGTGTTGCTATGCAGTTGTGAAGATTTGTTAGGATATGTTAGATACTGTTCCTAAGTTGTTTGCAAAGGTATTTCAAATGGTTGCTAGGTTGGGTTCTATCGAATTTCAGGTAGTTGCTAAAGTGTTGCAGATGGTTCCTTTTATGATTGCTAAGTGCGTGTATGCTGTTGTTAAGGTGTTTTTTTTTTTTTTAGATTCCTGGCTGTGATAGTACTGTATCATAATTTAAGTCCTAGCTTGTAGGTGGGAATTAGCTGTGATGGACTGAGGAGAAAAATGAAAATATTTTATTTAATACTTTTTTTTTAGATCATTTTATATTTTTGATCCTGCCACAATTATCAAAAAATATAAGAAATTGTATAAAATAAGGAAAAAGTTAATGAGTAGGTTCTAACTTACATACATACAATACATAATAACTACAAAATTTTGGAAACAGACGCAAGATTTCAAGCTTCAACTTGTATACTCCTTTATGTTCTACCTCAAACCACTGGAAAAGTAAACCCCACCCCTCACGTTCAAGACAAAGCTTTGACCTCAGTGAGTTGCCCCTCAGTCCCTACAAAGGCCTCTTCACTTCCCAAGTTGCAGTCCACTTGTACAGTACAATAAAAATGCTTCTTTTTGCACATCTCAGCTTAATCACAACCATGTGATTAACCCAGCTGAGAAACCATGGTCAAATGCAGGGTCAGCCATGTTACAGGAGCAGAGAGGGTTAATGGCCTTGCTCAGGGGCCCAATGTCCCAACAGTAGCAGCTTAGCAAATCTGGAAATCGAACCCACACCCCTGTGATCAACCCAGGTTTAAAACACGGGGGACCAGAGTGCAAGGTCATTTATGTAATTGGTGCAACTAGAGCAGAGAAGGTTAAGTCTCTTTCTCAAGTGCCCAACATTGGCAGCTTATTAGAGCACGGGATTCAACCCACAACCCAGTGATTAATCAAACTTGGAAAGCTGGGATCAAAATGAATCAGAAACGGTATCTGCTGTGCTTGGTGCTTCTGGAGAAGAGAGGAATTTGCACAGCAAACCCAGGTACTGAACTGACAACCAATGATTAATCCAGCTAGGAAAATTGGGATTTTAGTGCAGGGTCTGTGATGCTACAGCACCCCTGGAGCAGAGAGGGTTTTGCCAGCAGTGGCAGTGTAGCGAACCCAGGTACTGATCTCACAACCCTGTGGCCTTGCTGAAGAACCCAGCAGGATAGAGGATCTGGGTTTCATACCCACAACATTGTGAGCAACAACCCATTTGTCTCACCACTGACAAAATGTGACAAAATAATCTGCAATGGTCAGCACCATAGAAGCACACTGCTGAGGTCAAGAGTTATCTTAATGTTTGCTGTCAACTTGCTCTGATGTAATAATCCAGATGTTGATTCTATTCTGAAAGTCGGACACTGAATGCTTGTAGTAGCAGTCCAGTAGGACAGTGGAGTTCTAGAAGTCTTTCCCAAAGATTCTTACTGGCATATCCACATTACATAGCAGTGTGTGAACAGTTAGGATGGTGTTAGGGCTTTGTTTGACCTGCTGCCGAACAGAGCAAGCAAAGGGATGATTAGAGCAATTCTAATCACATGCCGTAGGAGGTTATTGACGACAGTGAAGAAATTAGCCTCTAACAGTTTATCATCTACTTTAGGGCTCGATAGCTCAGTGTGCCACTCCACAGGAAAACAAACAGCATACCAAAAAAACGAAACACAAGCCAGCAGAGCTTTCAGAGCCTCATCATTTAATGCCGGGGCACATGTGTCACACTCCTCTCAGTGCAAATGAATGAGCGAGGCAGGAGCGCTCAGGGAAGTATTTCGTGTCAAGAGCACACCTTGGCATCAATGTTAGATGAACGTCAGGATGAACATGCTGTAAAGACAGAGGTTCTGTTCCAGGCCTGATGTCGGTTTCTTGTAAAGTAGAAGGAACAAAGGCAGTTAGTGGTTAAATATTTAATGGGAAGATTTATATCAATTTTTAATCCTCAGCACCGTTTCCCCTTCATTTCCTCGCTGTCTGGCCTCCATCCCAGCCCGAGCTGCTGTGGAGCATGCAAACATCCACAGCACACACGTCTAATGAAATAATTGAGAGTGGTACAGCACCAGGAAGCTTTCACATACACACATAAACACACACACACACACACACACACACACACTGTCCTATAAATTTCACACTGGTCTCAGTAAAGATGCTGTAAAAAAGGTGCTGGCTGTGCCGTTACTGCCAGACTGACTGACATCAGCTTTGTTGCTTATCTCCAGCCACTCTGCAGTCTGTCCTCTAGAACATAAAACTGTGATAGATGATCACACTCTGACAATAATTAGTTTTGTTTATTTATTTACCCACCTAATTGTATATATGGATATGTTACTGATTACAAACTCGTTCTTTCTAATTTATTTACATATTTGTTGCTAAATAATTAACTGCTGAATGGCTTGTATTTAGTTATTTATACATTTAATTGGCTACTTCTTTTCTTTTTCAAATATTTGTTTTTGATTGTTATTTTTGATTGATATTTGATTGTTTGCTGTTAAGCTAGTTGAACAAGGATTAATAATTAATTAATTAACTGATTGTTTCCTTAAGCACTCGTATCTAATTAATGAGATAATTCTTAATCATTCTTAATTTCTCTGAGGGAATTTCTCTGAGGGAACCCTCCCAAAGGGATCAATAAAGTTCTATCTTATCTTATCTTACCTTATCTTATCTTATCTTATCTAATCTTATAATTAATTTGTGACAATTAATTAATTCTATTTATTTATTTGTTTACTCATGTATTTATTCACTTACTGATTCATTCATTGTTCAATGATTGATGCAGTTGTTTAAATAATTAGTTGTTTGTTTACTTAAATACTATGTATTTAGGTAACTACTTAGGAAAGTAGTCAAACAATAATTTAGTTTAGTACCGGTTATTTTCTTATTTTTTGATAAATGGCTAACCAAAAACTATTTATTTATTTATTCATTTATTCATTCAAGCTTGTTTTTTTTTAACTAATGCAGTTAATTTCTTTCCTAATTGACATATATTTATGTATTCTTAAATTAATTCAAAACAATATTTATGTATTACTTGATATTTAAAAAATGACAACCTTACAAAACCTATTCTTAACTATTCTTTAACATCTAAATGTGTTCTGCACTATACAGGGTGTACTAGATGTTTTTTGCCCACACAAACACATGCAGTACCTAAAAATGTGGAACAGTATTTGAAGAGCACGGCAAATGCTGACATTCCACTTGTTGTCCTTGACCCTCGCATCATTACAGCATGTACGTGATGCTTTTCCGGTGTGCGTGTATATGGTGCATGTGTGGGTGGCAAAGCAAGTCCAAGTTCAGCATATATTGATTCTGAACGGCAAGTGTGATGTTGTGTAAGACTGTGCATGCTAAGCCTCTCTCTCGTCACTTTGCAGCTGTGAAGCATAAAAACAGGCTGCTGAATTATTACACACACTGCTGAAAATGGCTTTTTTAAAAACTGATATAAGCTTAACGCTTCGGGCTGACCTCTGCACACGCAGGACAAAAACACGGCTAAGTGCAGCCCGGCATTGCGTAATTCCTTCTCTAAACAAAGACTGCCCTCATGTTGGAGCTATAGGCCCTGTGGGGAGCTTTTCCATTAGGACAGAAGGACACAGCGATGGCCGTGTACCTGCCAGGAGGAGAGGGAGGCTTATTCAGTAGTGTGAATTCATAACTGGCTTCAGCTAGCAGAGTTTACTACAAATTACATTCACAGGTCACAGACTTCTGATGTGTGTGTGTGTGTGTGTGTGTGTGTGTGTGTGTGTGTGTGTGTCTATATATATATATATATATATATATATATATATATAGATAGATAGATAGATAGATAGATAGATAGATAGATAGATAGATAGATAGATAGATAGATAGATAGATAGATAGATAGATAGATACAGGGAGAGAGAGAGAGAGAGAGAGAGAGAGAGAGAGAGAGAGAGAGAGAGAGAGGAGTATGAAGTTTAAATATCTGAATTGATCACATACATCACTCTGACAGAATTAAGTTATAGCTTAGTTAAGGCACCTATAATGGGGCCTACCATAAGATTCTGCTGAGTGAGAGGATGGGCATTACATCCATCTAAAGAGAGGAAGGTTTTGTAGTTAGATGAGACAAAGGTGTTTGAAGGAATATAGTGAGCAATTCAACCCCAAGACCCCAAGAGCACTGTACCAACTGTTAAGCATGGTGGTGGTAGCAGCAAGTGTTGGGGCTGCATTGGAACTGTTCAACAAACAAATAGCACAAGTGAACCATACTTGTATTGGTCATCCAATAAGGGAGGGAGTATAATGGCCACAGGTCGGAATGACCGCCTGTGGTCCTCAGTAGGGCATAATAATAATAATAAAGTGAACAGAATAATGAAGATGAAGGACTTCCTGAGAATTCTTCAGCATAGCCCGAAACTGTCCAAATGAAACACAGTGTTTTCTTAGACTCTTGACCACAGATACCAACTTGTATGAGCTGTGCCATCAAACTGTCACTGCCTAGGCAATCTAATTACAGTATGAGAAGTAAATGTACATCTGTGCAGAAGTAACCAGCACATGAAGGATGTGAAGATGTAAGATGCATGGCACTGAGGTGTACACGTGTGTTCTGGGGACATGCAGCCTGGTTTGAAAATCAGAATAGACTGTGTTAGAATGAATGACAGTCTCTCTCTCTCTCTCTCTCTCTCTCTCTCTCTCTCTCTCTCTCTCTCTCTCTCGCTCTCTCTCTCTCTCCCCAAGGAGAGCCATCTGTCATTATATGTGCGTCAGAGGAAAGGTAAGACAGCATCTGGTCACCCAAAGCTAAACAGTGTGTGTGTGTGTGTGTGTGTGTGTGTGTGTGTGTGTGTGTGTGTGTGTGTGCAGTAGGTCACCACTAACTAAACTATACCAAACAGAGAGTTTAGTTTATTCAAAGTTGACAAGTGAACCAATCTGTCAAAGCACTCATTCATTAATTATATATGTGTTTGTTTATGTGTCCATTTTTTGCCAGAGAAGCTGTTGATATTTCTTCAGACTGAAGGTGTCTCTCTACTCTAACACTGTTCTGTTCAATGCCTTGTGTAGCAGAAAGAGAAAAACAGAAATACAGGATGGAATTTAACAAAGTAAATATCATTTGATATGAAAAAATCATCCATGCATTCCATGCCCTGCTCTCGACACTAGGGGGGAAGAGATCATCCACATGTTGCCTCCGAGTCACGTGACGATAGCCTACCACCTCTTTTCGAACTGCCGCCATTTGTATCGTTACCGGGCAGCCATCGCGCTTGGAGGAGAACGCCGGATCCCCGGATATGACACAATGGACAGCAGACGCCTGCGTTGACCGGCAGCGCCCTTGTGAGATGTGGGAAGAGCGCCATCTACCCACCCCCCGAGGGAGCGCAAGCCAATTTTTCTCCCTCTGGACACCGACCCATGAGCAGCATGAACCTGGATTTGAACCAGCAACCCCAGGATCATAGTGGTAGCGCCTTAGCCCATCACATCAATTTCGCATCTTATTATTACACATATTATTACATTAAAAAAAAGTTGAGACATTGTATTATTCCCAAGTCCATACTGAAACATATGTATCTGTATGTGTAGCTCAATAAATATTGTCCATATTAGTCTAAAATAATTTATTGTTTATTGTTCTAAAATTTAATTTATCTTCATTTGGAATCAGACACATCCTTCTAGGCACAACTATTTTTGATTATTTATATCTTATTATGTCATGATTCAGTAGTTGTGCTTATGCTTTTGATTACATCAATGGGCAATGTTTTTTTCACAAAAACTGGCAGCTCTGAAAAGAAATTTAACATGCTTTAAAGCAGACTTGCTTAAAGAAATCAAAGTGATTGCAAGATATTTTTTAAGATATCTTTGCTGTTTTCTCTAGAGCTCTCTACATTATAAAATGATGGTGAAACGGAAACTCTACCATTATCATCACCAGGCATCACTACCATCACAACCAGTCAGTAAAGACGAGTATTGGTAATGACATTTAAAACATTTTTAAACATTAACACAGGTCACTGATTTAAAAAACACATTGAAAGCAACAATTAGATGAGCTTTTATTATATGTAAAAATTTAATGACTATGTTATGATATGCAAGTCAGTGGCAAGTCCTGGTTCTTTACACATCACAGTTCGGACTTCACCTCAGCTTGATAAGCTGATCATGATATGTTGCTAACAGTTTATGGCTTAAAGAAGGGGTTCCCAAACTTGTTTAAGGCCATCTAAATCTACTTTTACACATTTTGGCAAACTTTTGCCAAAGGAGTCTTCCAGTGCAGTGTTTACTGCTCTGTCCATGTGTACATGCTCAATCCACATGCACAATATGATCAACTATAGGGGTGGGGTCAATGATGTTACTGACTCAAATATTGGTTTATAGAGGAAAATGAGAATCAAATCAAAAGTGTTGTCATAAAGCAGCTTTACAGCATCCAAGGCTCTTTAGAGCAACCCAGCAAGAAAAAACTTCCTCAGGTTAGGAGGAAGAAACCTTGAGAAGAACCAAAGTTCAAAAGGGGAACCCTTCCTCCTCTGGTCAACACTGGATATCACAGACATAAATCAAGGGGTACAATAATAAAGAACCATAATTAATAGTGTGAGCAGGCTGTGTATGGGCAAGAATGAGTTATGAAAGAATGGGAAAGAGCGTAGGATACAAGTTTAGTGTTAATATGGAAGTCCATGCAGGTTAAACAGTGTGGCAGAGGAGAAAGGATGGGCCTTTTGCTTGACCACTGTCAAGTATTTTGAAGAATTTATTTTTATGAATAATAAATACATAAATACATTTTTGTCAATTGAAAGTCATTGCAAATAACCCAATATTATTGCATTTTTCAGTTCAAACACACACTGGATGATCAATTCCCAATAAGATGTCTGAGATGTAACACGCTTATAGTCGTTATAAGCAAAATAAATTGTAGGCACAGTAAAAGTAGTAAATATATTTTAAGTAGTAGATATATATATTTTTGTCCAATTCATATAAAACATTTCAGTAAATAAATCTGAGTAGCCTAGGATCTCCTGAAAATAACAATATCTGGTGATGTGTGACTGACTCGTGCATGTATAATTGTGTGTGTGTGTGTGTGTGTGTGTGTGTGTGTGTGTGTGTGTGTGTGTGTGTGTGTGTGTGTGTATGTAACCAAGATTGAAAGATGGGGTAGAAAGTGAGAAGTTCAAGTATATTTAGAAAGACAGAATAAAAGAGAAGTGAGAAGGTTAAAGAAAAATTCTACTAAATATGATTCAGTTTTCAAGGCTCAGTGATCCACAGGCTCTTTTGTCATCAACAGTGAAAAAAGATACACACCCACACCTCACACACTCCTCCCTTAGCGGATATACACTTCAGAAGCACACACTCTCCTCCCTGAACGAATGCACACACACACACACACACACACACACACACACACACACACACACACACTCTCTGTCGGTGCTGAACACCCCTCCACAGACGGCAGGGTGTGCGAGATAGTGCTAAATGCAGAGTGTTAGAAAGAGAGAGTTTAGTTCTCTAAGGTGCTGGGAGCGTAACAGCTGCTGCAGGATCACACACACTCAGACCTCAGCGCTTTGCGCTTCAGTAAAGAGTGCGGTTTAATTAGCAGTAACCTGGCTGCTATCTAGAAACCAGGCCATTACATAGCAGTTAACTCACACACGCGCGCGCACACACACACACACACACAAACACACAGTACATATATGCACACAAATATGCACAAAGGGCAACAGTCAGCATGTTCTGATTTCAGATCTGAACCCATTTTATGTGGGTAGTCTAGACGACCTATAGATGCTCAAACTGAGAATTGGCTAAAAAAGGTGAGAACCTGAGAGGAACTTGAGAGGAAAGGTGAGAACCTTGTTTTCATCTAAATGAGTTGTAGTTTAGGTTGCGGCTTCTCACATACCATTACATAATGTAATTATGTCCCAAAGTATAGATAGAACACATTATTAGTTTCCAGACCAGACCTTGTAAGTCTGTTTTCGTTGTTTTAATTTGCTCTACATAAGTGAATAATGGGTTTATACTGCATCCAAAAGTCTTTATGACTGAACAAATGAAAATAGTCCTAACACTATGAACTGCCAAGGGAGTTTAGGTTGAGGTTAACTGAAATATATGTGATTATCCATCAAAGTATCTACAGAGCACATTGTGAATCTCCAGACCAAATCTTGTAACTTTGTTTTTGTTTTGTCTTCATGCTCGGACCAATAGAAATAATCCTACATTACCTTTTTGAAACTAAATCTATAATGCACATTAATTTACATTGAGTGCTTCTCCTGTAAAATTGTCTTTCTGGACACTGTCATTCTGGACAGGTCATACCAATGTTAATGTGTATGTTAAGGTGCTGTTAATAGATGCACAGCTGAATATAGATCTATGCATGAATGTCAGTCTATCTATAAATATTGGTCTGTTCACAAGGGCACCACAATGTATTTATCATCGCTATCACACAAAAATATCACATGTCCAAAATGCCAAATTTATAACAAAAGAAAAAAGCTCTCAATGTAAAAGGCATTTTGGAGCATTTCTATTGGATCATTTATTATGAAATTTGATTAGGACACAAGGAAAAGAACCGTCAGGTTCAAATTATTTCAAAAAAGCACAAACTTTAAGCACCTTTCACCTACACTGTCACCTTTCAAAACATTAAAAAACTAAATTAAATCATTCAAATGCATTCATCATTCAATGCATTTCCATATAAATGAAACATATCACACCAACATGGTGTTATCTCTCAGTTTACTAACTTTTAGTTGAGTATGAGTTCATATAATGTACTTTATTCACTTCTGTCACTGTAGTACTTCAATACCTAATCAGAATAAAATGATCAAAATAATAAGCAATTGGCAAATATATGAAAAGTCATGGTGAATTATGCAAGAAGAGTTCATGCTTTTGTCCCTTACCTCAACATGTGCTGCTGGAAGTTAACTTCAGAGTTAAAACAAGAAAGAAAAGCTGGACCACCTGAAATCCCCAAAGGCAAGACATCAAACTCATACAATCCCCAAAAAACCCAAGTAGATCCACGTGGAGGGTTCAGTGCTGCCTCAAAGCATGTTCGGTCAGGTGTCTTCTCCAGGTGTTTACATCTAAAACACTGGAGCTTGGCCACAGAGAGTCAGCAAGAGAGATTTGAGATATTCCTTGGAACCAGAAATCACAATCTGAGTCTTTGCGCAAAAGCAAACAAAACACACCCTTGCTCTTTCTTTCCACCAGGGTGAAGCAGGAATGACTTCTGATTAAGGAAAGTGGAGTTTGTCCAGATGAAGAACCAACAGAGTCACACTGTCATGGACTGAAGAGTCCATCCACATGCATGTGCACACACATTCACCCACACACACACATCACTCACTCACTCACTCACTCACACACACACACACACACACACACACACACACACACACACACACACACACACATATAGGAATGCAGTCGCTCATATACAGCTGTAAATGGAGAGTGAGAAACGCTCCAGAATTCTCCTCATGTCCTTTCTCTCTCTCCCTCTGTCTTGGTGTGTTGCTCTAGTTCTCTCTCTCCGCTGTGTTCTGATCTGCTGCTGAAAAGCTGAGCCAATCTTCAGCCCCTCCCCCACCAGCACTAATCCACCCCCTCTGTGCCAGCCCCTTTAAATCCAGCCAATCGCAAAGAGACTCCCTCTCCTAGCTCCACTCCTGTCTCTCCTACCACCCAAGCTTTCTTCTCTGCTCCGCTAAAGCCAGCATTGCCACAGGTTGGCAATGTACTGGCAGAAGCCAGACTGCACAAGAAAACACAGTCACGCTTCAGCACGCTTGGAAGGAAATGCTGACTGCTGTTTGTGGTTTTCTCTGACATTGTGGCCATGCCCAACTCATGCTCAATTTCTTAAAATAAAGACAACATTTGTTACCTTCTTAAAGCTGTCCTAGAATGGAAATCTGCATTTATCTTAGCTTAGTTCAATACACAGAGTTCGGTTCATGGAAGAGACCAATTGTGACCCTCAAACACTTCTTTTTGTTTTTCTCTTTTTCAAATTTTTTTTCAAAATTTATGCCCCCAAAATTGTCAAAAAAAAACATTTGACTAAAACCCTGAAGTGGTAAAATATGATGACAACATTGATGATTAACAAAATCAGACCGTCACTCCTCTGAACTTAACACTGAACTTGTTATGGGACACCAGGTCTTGTAACCTTAGCTTTTCCTGTGCAGTGAAGCTCACACTGGGCAAGCAAGAAAGCTAAAGGCTGGGAAGTGAGCAAATATCCATGCTAGTAACCATCTCTTCTTTCCAACATCCATTCCCTGATAAACAAACTGGACAAACAAACTTGACAAACTGGTGCTAATGTCAGATGGGGAACTCTAAAGCTGAAATCTCTTCAACTATCTAACCACACAGCACTGAGAGGACACTGAGAGGATAGCAACAATATCCATTAAGGCTTAATGATTATAAAAAAAAAGAATTACAATGTTATTGTTACAGTGCTTAAGCAAAGTTATGTTATAGTATGCTACATGGTTCCTGTCACAGTGATGTACACCAGATAATAAAAGCAGAGCAATCATTTTTTATGAGCCCTCTTCTCTCTTTAAAAATGTCAGTGTTGTAAATAGGCTTGTAAAATCATGTGACCATTTTTCTTTCCTACTCACATATGTAACATTTATACATTTAATAAATGCTTTCATGCATTCAATGGAATCTTTATAGGAATGGTCCACAAATTCACCCCTAAACACAAATGTAGTGTTTTGCACTGGCTAATGTGTAAAATGCTGGGCTCATCTACACTCTGTTGTTGTTTTTTTTACATTTCTATCCTGTTTAACCATGTCTATGGTAATCTACCTCTGTCGCCGAGAAAACAAACTAAACAGATGCTTATTTAACAGCAGCTTCTGCACATAAACATGATGCACATTTCCCAGTTCATAGAAAATACAATCTATTAGAAACATACTTGTCCTATTTTATTGCCATTTCATTTTCTGAGTGAGGGTACATGTGAAAATGTCCGGGTGACAAACCAATTCAGTTTGAACAGTGTTTTTGAAAAATAAGGTCTTTTTTGTCCTTAAAGTAAATAATTATAAATATTGTAAAATTATTTAAATTACAAAGATGCATTCAATCCAAATGTTTTTTTTCTGCAAAATGTACATTTTCCTTTAAAACAGTTCAACCCCCTCCAATCAAAGGACGATAGGAGGGTGTTGGTTGGACACCAGAAGGTGAGCAGAGAATCGTAGTCCATATGGGCCTGTCATTATAGCATGCAGGGGGGCAGACCCTTTCTGACAGTGTGTGTGTGTGTGTGTGTGTGTGTGTGTGTGTCATTGCAATGGCATGTGAGAAAGTGTGACAAAAACTATAAAGATGCATAAGAGGAGTCAGCAGTCCTCTCTTTACCCTTTCTGTAGAAGTGATAGTTCAGCAATAAGCCAAGACATGATTATACGATTAGAGATTACTGACGTCCTCCACACAAATGGAGACTGATATACAATGATTTAGGCCTGAAGTTTATACAGTGCTATTTGATGGGATACTTGTTCTCTGTCTTTTTTCCTCTGTCTGTTCTACTCCTCTTCCCCTCTTTCCTCTTTCACTCATACATCTCTCTCCCAGACCCCTCTAATTGTGTGACACACGTACTACCTGCGGCAACCAACACACACAAAAAAGATATTCATTAAACACAAGCAGCAAGGATTTGCATTAGTATTTAGGATTTACATTAGTTGCATAGGGGTGGGAGGAGAAAAGGTGTCATTTCATAGGGATTGGTGAGGTTTAATATGGTGTACATGGAGTATATGTGAGGAGCATTACTCACTTTCCTTTAGGCGGTGAAATGTCACACAGTTGGCAACGAGAGGCACTGTTTATTCTTCACCAAGTATTTTTTTAATTAAATTAGTATTTTTTGAGATTTCCAGATTTGGGGCTATTTTTATCAAATCAAGTTGTCTTGACCGTACCGCACTCATAGTGACTCTCCTCTCTGGACAGCCTGGACTACTTATACCTAACCATCTCTATGACCAGGGTATGGTCTCTGAGCTGGTACTTGAGGATCTGTTTCAGCTGTGAATCTCTGATGGTGAAAAGATATTCTGCTAATTCTTCAGGCTGGTTTGCTTTAATCATTTGATAATTTGGTTGACTTTGATTGGACAGTCAACAGTTCTGGACTGAGGCTGTGGTGTGCTGGGGGTCAGTGGATAAAATAGTCCTGGGGCACTGGGTTTAGTCTCACCCTCTTTCCTTCTCTCTCTCTCTCTCTCTCTCTCTCTCTCTCTCTCTCTCTCTCTCTCTCTCTCTCGGTGCAATGAGAAAAAAAACAATTCACAGCAGTGTGGCCAAAGACGTCGGCCATCACACTACAGCTTTTCACGCTCCAGAAAGCACTCTTCTATGAGCACAGGTCAAACATAGCCACCCACAAAACACACCTGCCCCTGCATCTAAACACACATTTACAATCACACACACACGTACGCACACACACACTGGCACGTCGTCGTTCATGGGTTGTGAAAGCAGTCAGTTTGTTGACAGCTGTTTGCCGGGCCAGGGGGTATTGATTATCTCTTGGGGGGACGAACGAGGCTGTCCTTCTCTCTCTCTCTCTCTCTCTCTCTCTCTCTCTCTCTCTCTCTCTCTTTCTGTATTGCTCTCACTCTCTCTCTCACTCATCTCCCTCCTTCTCACCTTCTTTTGCTCTTAGCGGGACAGGGTGGGCAGATACATGCCCACTCCAGACGAGTGTTGAATTTTTGATGATTCCCCTATGACAGTGCAAGTGTGTTAATGGCTATCTTTAACACACGACCCCAAGATCAAAGGCCTGTCACTCACATCCCAGACAGGCCTTATCAATAATGTATCAGCACAGACCAAATTATTACAGTAACACACACACACACACACACACACACACACACACACACACACACACACACACACACCATATGCATATTTTTACAGATATATTTTTTTATGGATTATAAATTCTATTTTGTCAGACTTTGCATAAAAAAAGAATACAAATGGGCCTCTGAGTGGCTCAGTGGTGTAATACACAAGCACTATGATTTGAGGACCATAGGTTCACGCTGCTTCCCGTCAGCAGCCAGAGTCCAAGGAAGCACAATTAGCCATGCTCTCTCCTGGTGGGTAGAAGGTGCTCTCTCCCCATCACCCCCACATTATATTAATATGCTATGTATATGTATATTGTACCTTTTTATCATTTTTTAAAATCATTAGATGTTCCATACATTTCTTTAAGTCCTGTAAGCTGCGAGGTGGAACCCTGTGATCATCAGTGAGCCTTGGATATCAGCTCATCAGTTGTCCTTCCTTGGAACAATTATGTTCTGACCCAATTGTCTACCCATCAAAATCTGGTTCTTTTCAAAGTGTCTCAAATTCGTAGGCTTGTAGTTTTCATACTTTTCATGACTGCTCACTTTCTGCCTAATATTAATGTGTTAATCAGCAAATGTGAATCTGGCAGTGATTATTTATAGTGGGTCAGGATAAATGGACAAATAGAAATGCTCTAAAATGACACTGACTAAAATGTTTACACTGACTTTCACTGAAAGTCAAGACAGCTTTTCCTGTTAAGTTGCCTGTTTTTGTCTGACAGCAATAATATATAGCTTTTGAAACACAGGACACACACACACACACACACACACACACACACACCAACAAAATTTCGCTGTCCAATTAAAAACAATTCTCTCCAAATGTTGACTTTACAAGTAAAAATGTTCTTTGAATGGCAGTTATTTGCACAGGGTGCAGAGCAACTATGGGATTCAAACAATGGAGAAAACTAAACACGGACAAAAATGGAGATACATGGCAGTGAAATGTGTAAACACTAATGTAAAATTGAATGAGAACAAAACAAAGCTGATTTACAGAACAAGCTTTATTTTCATGACTGGTCAGTGTGTTATTATTAGTTTCTGTTTGGCTGTGAGTTGCCTTTTTACAAAGCTGCTGTCAGGATCAGGATCCTACACTATCCTCTATTGATAACCTCTGCATCCATATTCATGTCACTGCATCCCTCTCTGCATACCATCCATTTCAATGGGAAATCTCTCTTTCATGTGCATGTTGTGTAACCACACAGTAGCATGAGCTTACACAGGCTGTATATTGGTTGGCACACACACACACACACACACACACACACACACACACACACACACACACACACACACACACGATGTTAAACATTGAGCAGCAACAAAGCTGGGTTCTCAAAGCTGTGTTCTCTCTCTCTCTCTCTCTCTCTCTCTCTCTCTCTCTATCTTTCTATATCTCTCTCTATCTCTCTCTATCTCTCTCTCTCTTCAGAGAAGGAACTGGACATCAATTTGATGTCAGAAAGATGATGGACTCTAATGTCAGACTGATGTTTTTTTGGTAAAAAAAAAGGTCACATATCTGTCAACAACTGACACTGGGTTCAAATCAAACTCCAGCATTAGACAGACATTGAATTATGGCAATAAAATCAACAATGCATCCACATCTAACAATGTTAGAATTTCATATTGTGAACATGAAGACTATGCAGATGTTGTGTTTGTCATCATACCAATGACCATTTTCTATAAAACAGTTAGTTGTCCCTGTGCTACTATTTGTAGATTTTTTATTTCCCCCCAGAAATCCTTTTTTATATATTGTAAAAAGATGGGATTGACAGCTTGTTCGAAACAGACCATCTGCAAGACCTTTCTGAGTAGCTGTGAGCAGTCAAGCAATGTGATATTTGATCTTTTGTGAACTATATTTCTACACATAAATTTGACCTAAAACCTCATTAGATTTTCACGAGTTGTAACAGCCAAATCAAATGAGATGAAAATATCACACTTAATCAATTACTTATTGAGGGATATTATCCAATATTACATATCTGTGAGTAGTAAAAGTATGTGAACTTTTCTTTCAGTATTTGTTGTGACCTCCTAGTGCAGCAATAACAGCAACTAAACCTTTCCAGTACCTGCTGATTAGTCCTATATGTCTGCCTATTTTAGACCATTCCTCCATACAAAACAGCGATTAAGCGCAGAACTTTAACTGGGCCATTCCAAAACATCAACTGTTGTTCTCTAAATCTTTGGTAAATTGGCTTGTGTGATGAGGGTTGGTTTTTTTTTTCCTTTAATAATGGCATGCCATCCTAGCCCAGAATCAGCAAAAGAGGCCCAAACCATAATACTACCTCCACCATGTTTTAGGACAAGGTTTTTGATGCTGGAATGCATAACATTTTTAATTTAAACCAAAAGTGGCATTTTTGTCAGCCTTATGAGAATCAAAAACTCTTTTCCTGAGCTCCTCATAAATAGCCTTTGTTCGTGCCATCGTACACGTCCAGAAACATGTTGTGAATATCAGCCTTTGATAGATCCCTGTTCTTTAAATAAAACCACATACACCTGATTGTCATTCCATTGATTGAAAACACCTGACTCTAATTTCATCTTGAAATGACATGCTAATTCTAAAGATTCACAAACTTTTGCCACTCATTGATATGTAAGATTGGATTCTTTGGAAAGTGTTAATATGTTTGTTTCATTTGTTTGATTTTGTTCTCCTGCTGTACCTTAGATAACATTATCCAGTAAGTTTGATGTAAGTGTGAAATGGCTAGTGTGATGTAATTAGTTGTTAGCTGACAAGATAATAATATTGTAGTTTGACAATATGTTTTACCCTGTGAAACTCCACTTTGAATGTTGAAAATTTACCCACAGTGGAGAAACTGGGTTTCCAGGGAAAAATCTGCTTCTGTCTGGTCCTTTAGGATGTGCTGTAAACTCAATGAATGCAGTCTGAATTTCCTTTTCTTAGATGGGTCAACCAAATAAGCAGGTGTATCTGGCTTCACCTCTGGTCTCTATTGCAGAGACACTCATTGTAAACTTCAAAACATGGCAGACAATTTTGGTTTCATTTCCACAATACAAAAGGGTCAATGACATTTTTAACCATTGATTATATGTTCTTATCTTACATCGAAAAATATTTTAGTTTCTTTACATCAAAACTTTTAACCAACAAAATGTCAACAACAGCTGTCATTACTATTGTACGTTAAAATTCTAGCACTATTATTAGTGGTCTCTCTCTCTCTCTCTTTCTCTCTCTCTCTCTCTCTGTTTAAGTGCATTTATGACATGCCGTTACTTCCAGTTACTGACCACAGTGATTACACTTTCATGTAAAGCATGCACCTACACACACACACACACACACACACACACACACACACACACACACACACACACACACAAAGGAAATCAGTGAAAACAGCATTGCTGACAACCCATCAGACTGGAAGCACATGTGACATGTGAGTAACCCAGCAGCCCACCAACATCAATTAATGAAGCTATGAGGATGGGGGCAGCACTGGAGCCACAAAGAGGGCAGTACTGAGTGCAGTCCCAGGTCAGGGGCACAAGGCCATTGGACACTACAGCATCGTGAGGGCTGCACAGGCAAGGACATTTCCCTCCAGCAAACATACTGTTCAATTAGCATAGCCTGGGACACACCAGACACCAGCAGCAGCACAGTATGAGGTCCTGCAAGGACATTCAACTTTCAACAACTTCACATCTATAGATGGACAAAGGACACTGTGCACTGTAAGAGGACATCACTGTGAGAACGTAGAGTTAGGATTGAATTTTTTATCTAGCCTGATCAAAGGGTTTGGTGTTACAGTGAATTAAAACAGGTATTCATTTGGTTCTGTTATTAAGTGACAAAAAGACAGAAGTGAACTTTACACTCTGAAACACTCTAGTGCTTTGTGATGATTAAACACCAGACGTTTGTAGCACTCTGTGCTCCCTGGGTTTCTGGAGGGATGGCCACTGGTCATTGCGACATAATAATGAGGGGGTCATTTTCTGGAACACTGCTACCCAAATATTAGCTAGCTAGTTATTTATTAATGATTGTGATACTGCACAATGACAGTGACAGCCATTTAAGAGATATTTCTTTATACCACAGATTCCTAACACCTTCTATGGCATGCTGAATATGGTCCTCATCAAATATTGCTACCATGGCATTAGTGTAGAAAATAAATTCATGTGAAATATAATAATGTGTTTTAATAAAAAATCCCATAGCAAAAGGTTTGTTGTCAGATCGTCAATAAATCATTTAAAGGTACCAAAGAATGGATATATTTTATTATTTTTATTATTTTTATTAATTTAATATAATATAATATAATGTGGAAATAATAACTTCAAACCCTGTTTTCTATTCATTCAAAAGAAAGTCAAGTAGAACCAAAATATATAAAACAATAAATGCTAGAACCCATGTACACCCCTCAAAATGTATATAAATAGATCTCTCAAAACATACTCTGTTAATTATGGGAATATGGGTTCCTTTAGGAACCAGACCTCACGATCAAAGCTTTCCTTTTCTATTGTCAGCAGAAGTGCAGCTCAACTTGGCACATTACAAAATGGAAAGCCAGTAAAGTGAGCAGGTATCTGTGCTAGGCTAAAAGCTATTATTAATTGATAATCATCTCTTATTTTCAACATCCATTTCCTTGAAAACAATCTGCACTGCCTCAACTGAAACACACTGGAGCATAACACACATCAGAAATGAAAGTGTTATGTGAAGAGGCCAAAGCCTGAAATGTTTGTGTCATATAATATAAATATATAAAATATAATTTTATAAAATCTATAAAATGCTCAATAAAAAACACTGTATGGCAACTTTAAAGTAACAAATATAGGGAGAAAGTATACTGTGGTGAAAAAAAGTACAACATTTCTGTATTTTTCTAAAAAAAATGACAGTCAGTCATTATCATATTCGCTGTGTTCTGAATACAGTCATGGTGGATCCAGAGCCTACCTGAAATCATTAGGCACAAGACAGGAATACCCCTTGTACAGGGCTCCAGTCCATCGCATGGTACCACACACATGTATGGGCAATTTAGCATGGCCAATTCACATAGCACATGCATTTTTGGGACGTACCCGTGGGAGACCACACCGAATTCCTCACAGACAATGACATGAACAAGGATAAAACCCACAACTCCAGGCAGCCTGCAGTGCCACCATGCTACCCAGCTTATGAATGTATTAAGTATAAAATGGAATGTATTTCATCAAAACAACCAAAACTAAAATAAACATCTAATAACTTTCACATTTAATACATAAAAATTTTCACAAGCAAGTTCTTAGAGGTAGAAATCCACTAGTGGGATGATCAATGTGAAATTTATTCCTGATCTGAACTTGATGAATACTTGAGAAACTATGTCAAAATCCAAATGAAATGGATATAAATAGTAATTGAGAATGAGTGACTGCGTAGGAAAACTAATATTGACTGTATGAATATGTCCCAAAACACTATACCAATTAACAAACCACTTCCCAAAACCCCAAGGCTTCAGCAACAAATATGCAACAGTCCCATACTTGGCACCAGCTTAACTTCAGTACTTTTACAACACTAAGTTTTCAAATTCCCAGGATGACTATGCAAGCCTTGGAGGAGAAAGTCTGGAATGGTAAAGTGAGTTTGAGCTGTGGGTATAAGTTTGTTGGCGTGGGCAGTGTGTAAGAGGTGTTTTGGAGCTGTGGTATGTCACAGCAGATGGAGGCAGATGGCCATTCATATTCCTGAATCTCATTACCACCTCCCTGAGTTTCATATGATCACAATAAAACTCCCAAACAGATGCATCAGTCCATCAGCCTTCAGCCCAGTCAGGCATGTGAGGGCAGTTTACTGGCCAAGAGGGGCACTTTAGACATCTCTCTCTCTCACACACACACACACAGACACACTCACACACACACAACCACACACACTAACAGATGCACTCCCCTTAACATTTTTAAACCCATACACCTCCCCATGCTCTTGGAGGATGGTATCTTCCTAACTATTAGGAGAGTAATAAGACATTTTTAGAAGAGTACAAAACACAGGGCTGCCAATTTATTTTAACATTTTCTTGGGCTGAGATATTTTTATTAATTATTTAAATTCTAAATACTTTGCCATCACAGTAATGTTTAACATTGAAACGTTTAATCTTGTATGTGAATCCTCCACCGAGTGGAATACAAATGAATGAATGGGTGTTGAATAGGTAAGTCAATTGAAGGATGCGTGAAATAATGGGTGGATACATGACTGGATGGTCAGATGAATAGTTATTGAGGTAGATTCATTGATGGATGGATAGATGGAGATACTATATACCTATGGATGGATGTATGTGGAAAGGGTAAGGTTAATGGATAGATGGTCAGATAGATGAATGTATGCATGTATATAGGTGGGTGGATAATGGACAGATGAATTGATGGAAATGTTAATGGTTGGGTAGATATTTTTATTATAGGTTAATGGATGGATGGTCAGATAAATTAATGTATGGATGGATGAATAATGAACAGATGGATAAATGGATAGATGGATAGATGAACAGATATATGTTGATAATGGATGAATTGATGGATGATATTGAATAGAATGGAATAGAATTAAAAGATGGATGGATATTCATTGAATATGTTGCAATGCATGGGTAGGGGAATTCATGGATTAAATTACTTTATGAAAAGAGAGATGGAGAGATGAATGGAATGAAGGACTGACCTGATGGTTGAATGGATGGATGGACAGATAACTGGATGATTTTGGATGGGTAGGCTATGGATGGATGGATAGATTATTGAGTAGAGTGACAGATATATTGTGTAACTCATTTGATGGATGGATAAGTGGATGATGCTGGATGGGTAGGTTATGGATAGACTGATAGATTGTTGGGTAGAGTGACCGACATCCTATACAATTGACCTAATGATGGAAGGATGGATATTGAATTGGTAGGTTAATGGATAGATGGGCAGATGGGCAGATGGATGGATGGATGGATGGATGGATGGATGGATGGATGGATGGATGGATGGATGGGTGAATAATGGATGTATAAAGTGACAGGTATATGACTGAAATCATTGATGGATGGATGATTGACCTGATGGCTGGATGAATGGATTGGTGAATGGATGAATGAATAGATGGACAAACATATAAACAGAAAGACTATCTATCTAAAGTATTGGATAGTCAGACAGAAACAAACTCGTCAAATCATTAACAATGTGAGGTTGGTTTATTTTTATTTTTTTTAGGGCACAGACAATGCTAATAAGAGTTCTCTTAAACTGTTGTCAGGTAAATGTGCAGATAAATGTTCACCTTTACTGAACAAAGGATGTTTTCCTGTCGTTACTGCAAAAAGAGCAATAAAGGAATACTTCCACTCACTCTCAGTAAAGGCCAGCTTACAGACAACGTGGCTCCTCTGGCCAGGGACATTTATATAGGTATGTGCCTGGTGGAAAATGCTCTTAGAAATTGGGTAACAGTACATATTGGCAAAATGTCGTTGCAATATGTACAAATCCCTCCAAGCCCAGATGGCACCTGTTGTATTGCATCTAACCACAGGCCTCATGCAGTGCTTTCTCCTTTACATTATTTGTTACACAGGCTTCAGTAATGATATTGGGAGAAATAGAGCAGCTTCGTGAAGAAAAATGTAAGCTTTGGGGTGCCTGAGGAAAATGTGACAGGAAAATCCTCAATACTAGCCACTTATTATGAGTTTTGAAAGGAGGAGGGTTGCCAGATCTGTCAGTAATGTCACATCATATGCTGTTAGTGAAGCGTCACAACACATTATGACCATGAGTGTTGAATGTGATTTATAGAAAGCCGGCTGCATAGCTGCACATTTATTTTGACAAGCGCCTATTGCAGAAAGCAGGAGTCACTGAAATATGACGTGTGCAGAGCCATAGCAACAAAGGAAATGCAATGATCCAAAAACAAAAGGTCAGTGGGACAGGACAGATCACAAATAGTTTAGACCAATGCAATGCAATGGTGTAAACTATTGGATGGACTGATGTTTATTTATTATTATTGTGCATTTTTGCAGACTTGTTTCCATAGGTACAAATGGGGTTTTGCCACCCTTAAAATGTAACAATGATACAAATACACTTGTAACAGCCAGCCAATCACATGGAGTACCACAGCATCCACTTGGCTACACACAAGCAGCAACCTAGCAATTACTTTGCCACACCATAGCCACCACCAGTTATATCATAGCACTTAGAAACCACGTTGGATACCTTGGCAACCAACAGTCTCGCAACTGACTGGTACTTCTTCTGATTTTATTTCCCACTTTTTCATATATGAATGGCTTCCTTGGAGTCTATGGCTCATCGTTTGACAACTTATTATCATGATCAGAATATATTTCATGATGAACTTCACCTTTTTGGGATGGAGTTGCATGCACATTGAATATTTTTCTTTAATTTCATTAGATCAGTTTAGCGTTACACCTACAACATAACAAAAGCTTTAATATTGCCTGCTCTTTGTTTTTGCCTGTTCTCATGGTATGAAATGACATAAATAACTCCATACAGAAATAACTGATTTCCTCCTGGCTCATCGTGACCCAGAGTGTATGTTGTCTCTAGGGGTAATTAAGGTTTTTTAATGAATTTATTTATTTTATTTGATTTTTGAGCATCTGTTTGCCTTGAGTATGGCTGTGCTGTCAGACTAAAATAGTGCCTGGGTGTTAAAGCCTGCTGACGGAAATGGAGCTGGGAGGCGGTGTAGCAGGTGGGCTCTAGTGCGCCTTTCCTGTGTTACATTCAAATGTGCTGCACGTTGTGAATATTGCTAATTTCACTGTAGTCTCAGGCTACATCTATAACAATTCTGAAACAAACTGCTATTGCCTAGGGTTGGCTACCGTTCACATTTGAATCCATACAATACCACACTGTATTTTTTTAGGTACTTTACTCTCATTTTTTGTCAAGTCCAAACTTGTCAATTTCAACACTTAACCTATATGGAAAATAAATGTACATAAAACACAAAAATATAACATATACATAAGTATTCACATCCTTTGCTCAGTACTTTGTTGAAGCACAGTTGGCAACAATTATAGCCTCAATTCTTTTTCACTATGATGTTACAAGCTTGGTACACCTGTTTTTGGGAAGCTTCTACCATTCTTCTTTGCAGAAGAACTATCAAGGTCCATCAGATTAGATGGGGAGCATTGGTGCACAGTCATTTATAGATATCTCCAGAGATGTTCAGATGGGTTCAAGTCTGGGCGCTGGCTGGGTCACTCAAGAACATTCACAGAGTTGTCCCAAAGCCACTACTTTGTTATCTTGGGTGTGTGCTTAGGGTTGTTGTCCTGTTGGACAATAAACCTCCCTCCTTGTCTGAGGTGCCTGATGAAGTGAGGTGAAGTGCTACAGAAATGGTTATCTTTCAAGAAGGTTCTCCTCTCTCCACAGAGCAATGTTGGAGCTCTGTCAGAGTGACCATTGGGTTCTTGGTCACCTCCCTGGCTCAGGCCCTTTTACCAAAGTCACTCAGTTTGGCCAGGTGGCCAGCTATAGGAAGAGTCCTGGTGGTTCCAAACTTTATGGATGATGGAAGCCACCGTGCTCATTGGGACCATCAATGCAGCAGAAATATTCAGATACAATCCTGTCTCTGATGTCTCCAGACAATTCCTTAGGCTTCATGGCACGTTTTTGTGCTCTGACATATACTGTCTACTACGCGATCTTATTTAAATAGCGATGTGTCTTTCCAAATCATGTCCAATCAATTGAATTTACCACAGGTGTATTCCAAACCAACTTTAAAGATGGTCAGGGGAAACAAGGTGCCCTGAGGTCAATTTCAAGTGTCATGGCAATGGCTGTGAATACTTATGTACGTTATATTTTTGTTTTTTAAATGTTTTATTGATACATTTTCAAAGATTATAAAAATTATTTTTTGTCACTTGTCATTGTGGGGTATTGTTGAATTTTGAGAGAAAATGAATTTAATCCATTTTGGAATAAGGCTGTTACATAACAAAATGTGCAAAATGTGAAGTGCTGTGATACTTTCCAGATACACTGTATTTATAAAATACATAGTGAATATATGCTCAAAAATGTACTGCAATTATTTAAAATATATTTTGAAATTAACATATTTGAAACATATCTCACGTATAAAGAAATACATGCCCATATATTTGTGTTCTGTGTGGGTTTACACTGTAGAGGTTCACTGAAGCTGTCTGGCCATGCTTGATGAAACCTCACTGTTATTTAAAGACCAGTTTCTGTGCTGTTAGTGATGTTGGTTAGGTCTCATGTGTTCTGATCCACACTGTGCTGGGCTGGACCCTTTAAGAAGAATTTAGCATGTATATATTTTAAAGTTGTTTAAAGTTTAAAGTGTTTATTTTTTGTATTATTATGTTTATTCTTTTATATAAATGGGTGTGACTATAATAATTGTAATTTCCCACTGGGATTAATAATGTATCTCTGATTCTGAATATTTCTGTCACAATGTGCAATGAAATCCAAAGCACACTAGAACCTTCTGAACCTTTCTGCATTGTTCGTTTTACACAAACTATAAAACTGTATTCCACTCTATTTCCTTCAACCTTAGTTGGAGAAACATTTGACAAAAAATAATTGCTTGGATGCAAAACAATGCAAGTCTGGAATCCATAAACATTATCAAATTATAAAAAGTTTCCTCCCTAAAAATTTGCCAGATTATTTTTATAACTGAATTCAGATTCAATACTGGGTGATGCTTCCTAAATGCTCATACTGATGTAAATGTATGAGAGTGACCATCATTAAAATGCTGTAGTTGATTTATTGTGATATATTTAACTCCTGAACTGTCTACAGGATAAAAATGTCCTCTTAGCTCCTGACCAATGTTTCTATCAAAACAGGAGAATTCTTTTTAAGTCTTCTTTTTTTCAGTTCCTGCTTTGTCTGGACTGTGTTGTGTTAGTGGCTATGAATGTAACTCATCCTTTATTCTGATCTTCTTAGGATATCTTATGTTTACCACATTTATATTCACCCTGTTTTTCCAGAGTACATTGGGAATAGTAAAAATGGAAAAAGGAAAAATAATTCACTTTATTCTTTTTTTAATCAATTGCATGTGGGCCAACTGAGCACTTTCTTCTTCTTTTCTCTTTTTTTTTTCAAAATGATAAAACTGAGGGTTGTGGGTCAGAGAGGGCATATGAAAATGATTCATTATCACCAAGCATTCAGTGATTAAACCTGGAATAAAATTAGGCAAACTCAAACTTTGTTTTTCACTCATTTCTATAGTTTAAATGTAAATTATTTCTGCAGTTGAGTTGAATACTGTAGAATTTGTCTTCAACTGTCTGAAAATCTTTGCAGGGAAATGCTGTAATAAGATAGCCAAGTGTTCTTAGCATACAGTTTTTAATTAAGAAATTGCAATTCGGGGGAACTGTGGTGTGTATTCATATGCCAAACCATTACAGCAAGTACAAGTACAGTGTATAATTTTGTTGTCATAACCCCACAATAAATATTAGAATGTTTCATTCAGAGGTAAAATAACTAGTTTGTAAAACAACATCTATTGTTATTTCATTTTTACTTTATCCAAAGTCACATATTTTCTACTGATGCACAATCAAACCACTTAAAATGCTAAATAAATGCATTATTTGGCAGTAAATATTTTAAAATGAATATCATATCTACGAGATATAATTTTCTACTGATAAAGCAATGAGAAATTGTAAGGAGCCACCAGGGGGCAACCAGCAACCAGTAATTAGCACAAGTGAGATCAGGTGTGCTGTGGTTATATAAGAGACCAGCGTCTTACCCTCCATGCGGTCGCTTGGTGAATGCTTCCTGCCTTGCTGCCGGTAATTCTGGTATTTCTGCGCTGATCTGTCCCTCCTCCAATGTGAGGAGTCTTTCTGATCTTTGAAAGAGTCTCTTTAATTCCTTGTCCACCTCTTGCAAATGAGGACAAGCTGATCTGCCTTCCCTCCTCACCAAGCAGGAGAGTCTATCCCCCCCCCCTCTCTCTCTCTCTCTCTCTCTCTCTTTAAAGAGAGTGATTAAAAAAAAAGCACTAAAACAAGAAGAAAAGGTCTCCTTTTATTTTCCGTTTTCCTTCTCGTTTGAGAAATAGCTCTAAGTTCCCCCCTCTTCACTCACTGCTCTTCAGCCTTACCACATGCTTTGTTGCTCAGGCATTAGGTTAGCTCACCTGGGTTCAAACTCAGCACACGATAAAGTTATCTTTTGATTTATTTACTTATTTTTTGATCAATAAAATTCATTTATGCTTTCAGTTCAGATCACTGGTGCATTCTTCAACCAGCCATCTGCTGATTAACCGTTCCTTCACTCATTGTTCACCAAGCACCTCACTTTATAAACCCTACCACTCATTAATATTTTCTGTTCAGATAGAACAGTGGTATGAGAGCCCTGTTCAACACCCAAGTGGCCTTGGTTCAAGCCCCGTTTGGAGCAGGTCTGCTTTATTGGTATTTGAGTCCAGAATAAATATTGAATTCATGGTCCCAACCCAGGTGGGTTTTCCAAATTACTTTCCACCTGGGTTGCACCCCATAACAGAAAACTGTTTGTATGTTAATAAAAGAGGCCAATATATACCCCATATGACTCTCAAGGGAGTGCTGTAACATTCCACTGTGCAGCATTGCATGATCTTCATGATTAAACTGTTTACACAGAAACAGATTCTACATGAAAAAATGTTAGTATAAGTAAAAATCAAGAGATTAGTCATTAGTTCAAACAATAAACAAATGGGTGGGCCATGAGGTGAAAAACTATTTTGGAATGTATTTACTTTCCATCTTTACTCTTCACATACAGTACAAGAATGGGGTTTTATGGACATTCATAAATATGTTTATTGCACAGTAACCCTACTATTCAGTGCAGTAAAGCATGTTGAAATTTGCCTTATCATACGTCTACTTATATTTTCTAGCAGCTACTGCTGAAATGGCTGCTAAACTTCTCAAGGCAGTCATTGCACCCAGGAAGTAACGGTGCTTCTTGCTTGTAAACCTAGCCCTGGTGGGTAATTTCAGGCCTAGAATTCAGCCCACCCGTTTAAAGGAATCTACAGTGTGCTGTCTGCATAATACAAGTCTGAGAGGGCTCAGCGGGTGGTGTCTGCTAGCCTTCAGTGCGTTAGCAAGCTAGCAAACTGCTCCACGCATTCAAAGCAGACAGCAGTAAGAGATTCCTGCTGTGAGGGTGAAAGCAATGAGGAGACACCCACCACATGCATGTTGTACACTCTTTCTGCCTCACTCGCTCTCTCTCTCACACACACACACACACACACACACACACACATACATTGTATACTACACACAGACCACATCCAAAGATTTGTGGTTAAACACACATTCAATTGGCATTAAAGTGCTGTCAGTATAACAAGCCTAATCTTCCCAAAGCGTTAAAAAAATGTATTCACTATTGGAAGGGACCAATCCTTTTGAACCTGCCACTATGAATTGAATGTTTGATTAATTCTTCTAGTGTTGTAGAACAAAATTCATTTCTTACAATTTGTTTAATTATGTTCTATTTCATCTATTTTCGATATCATTTATAGTTCACTGAAACAAGCAGAGAATTCTTTGTGAATTGCAAATTTGAACTTTTCAGCCCAAGCCGTATTAGTAAACTGAAAAGGATATTTGTTATTATGTCTTGAATTAACTCTTGGTTAATGTACATGCTTAAACCTATAGGTCATGGAGAACATTACGCTAATGTTCCATTCTTGGAAGCAATGGTTTGCAGTATGTTTTCACTTTTACATTTACATTTACAGGAATTTGCCAGGAACTCTTTTCCAGATTAACTTAGAAAAGTGCTTTGCTGTTCACTCAGAAAATAACCTTAGCTAGTTTGTAGAGGCTAGAATCCAGATACCTCAAGCTTAGAGGCTGCCAAATGTCAGAATGGAGACCACAATACCCAATACTCAACATACTGCACCTTATCACTCAAGACATAGTAAAATTATAATCGTTTAATGTGTTAAATGCTCATGAAAGATACAGTCTTCAGTCGATTAGTCCATTTTTTGGCTTTGTAGGCCACGATCAAGTTTTTAATCTGATGCATGCAGTTACAGGAAGCCCAAGAAGGGAAAGCATGAGTACAGTATTGCTTATCGGAACATTTCTCACACAACATTCCCAATTGGACCAACACTAACATTATGGAAAAATTTGATACATTAGTAACTTTCTCAGAAATAAATAAAATAACTGATACATAATTAGACTGATATACAATATTTAATGAATGTGACATAAAATGTTTTCCAGTCTAAATAAGAGTATTTATTTAAAAAATAGAATCAAATGTATTCACTGATAAAAAAACTGAAATGATAACGATATAAGGCAATGAAAATCTCATTGTCAGAGAGTCTCATTGTGAGAATTAGGATTGCAGCAGCATGTCAATATGTCAGTATACCAGTTTGTTGTTATGAAAATAGATGGCTACCATACTGTTTATATTTGCTTAATTGCAGTATTTAAAAACTTCTCAGTAGATTAATCCATAATGAAAACAATCATTTTCTGGACACAAAATAGTTTTAAAGATCTTCACTTCACATGCACCTTTCTTATTTAATTATTTTAATTATTTGTTTGTTTTTTCTCAAAATTGGAAATGTTTATATATATATTTATTTATTTATTTATTTATTTTTTTGTAAAACACTGCAGGTTTTAAGTGTTTGTTCAACAAAAACAACCTTCAGTTAAAACTGATAATAATAGGAATAATTATGGAATATGATACTGTTAAACCCTGATACTGTCTGACTGAAAATGTGAAAAATTACATTGCAACTCTAGTAAGAATAAATAAATTAATGTTACCAATACATTAAAAAACATTCTAAAAAGGTTCAGAAAACTTGATAGATGCAAAGCACTAAGGAGAACTATTCGTAATGTTCAGAAAATGTGCTACTAACCAAAAAATATAAGTTTAAAATTAGAAACGATGCCAGAGTAGATTTGGTTCTAATGACTTTTCTGCAGCACAGCATGAAAAGATTAATAGCTGAATTATAAACCTGAAATTTAAGAGATTAAGGTGATATTAATGGATATTCAGTTGAATGTAATAGAGTGGCTAGTTAAGAATCTGCAGGGGTTTCGACAATCTAAGTAAAGCCATACTGAACTGAACTGAACAGGAGGGATCATGCTGTGGTCAGAGAGAGTAATATCTGGGCCCGACTGTAGCTGACGGTGTCAATGGATAAGCTGTGAGTTTCCTTTTATCACCTTTGAGAGTTTCTCAGAAACAGATCCATTAAACATTTTGACAGATGGTGGAAAGGTTGAACAGAATCCACTGAGTGTCTTTGGAGAGGAAAGGAAGTAAGCTCACACCTGTCTCTCCTCTGTGCACTTGGGTGATCTTCTCTGCCCTGCATTATTTATATTTCACTTACATATCAGTATTATTTCTTACTTATGTATTAATGCTCTAATAATAATGTAGTTACTGCAAGTATTAATAACTTTGATGTTATCTTACTTCAGCTGATGCTGAACCACTCCTATCTGAGCTACTCTTATTACTGACTTATAGGTATGAACTGGCTGATAATGTGACTCACAGGTATAACCAATTAAGATCTTCAGTTCAGCACATTTCTGAAACTCCGCGACTTCTCGTACTGCTCACTGCTGGACTTTTAAAAACCTTGTTTTCCTTGGGATGTGTGGCACATTTTTTGAGTGCTAAGCTCAGTGTCAACCCCAATGGTAAGTGAAATCTGCGGCACACGCACAAGACCTTACGAAGCAGAGTTAGCCAGAAACCCTGCCACGTTTGTGCCCAACCAGCAAGCCCCACACATACAGCAAGCTTGCATTTGGCAGTTGGGACATACTCTCTGTAGCTCTTTCTGCTTTTGTATTGACTGATGCACATTGTACAAAAGTTAAACATTTGAATTTATGTGAGCGTTATACATCACTTGTATGTTGGATGGATGGATGGATGGATGGATGGACGGATGGACGGATGGATGGAGTCATCATTTTATTGGCAGCAACATTGGCAGACAGTCTGTATAAATACACACAGACTGCCCTTAACACCCCATCTACATTACCATTGCAATGGTGTTTTGCCAGAATGTCGTGGATTCACTCAGAATGGCAGAGGTTCATCTTCTGTGAGCAGTGAGTCCTGTTTTTGTCTTGGTGGAAGCATCCAACAAATCCTGTGTGTACTATTCCATCTGCAGACCTGTTCCTGATAATGTGTGGGACAACACTCCTCCCCTCCATGGGATAGATTATCGCATGTCAACACCAGGAACCTTTACAATTCTTTGCTGAGATCTCTGGCATGTAATGTTAGCAAACATGGCAGGCTGATGCCATACTGAGAGAAATTACTGTATGTGTAGATCAATAATTATTGCATGTGTCATTCTAAATGTTTAAATATCTGTTAAACCTTAAATATCTGGTAACCTTATTCGTACTAGTCATCTTTGAGAATAGCATTGCAATCTGACACTTACGTTTTGATTATGATGAGTATATAGGTAGTAGTGCTTTATAATATTGATGATATCAAGCAAAATATTTGTTCACACATTCTGGCAGCTCTGAAAAGAAAGTGAATTAAAATTAAGGAAGTGAATTAACTGTTTACTGCTTGTAATCCCAATGGGATACCCCATTATTTTTAACGGGGAGGCCACTGACCTTTCAAACTTTCTGCAGAATTATTTTGGTTTATATGATACCCGAAACCACTAATGTCTTGAATTTCTTTTGTGCTGTAGATTGGAAGAAATTTAATTTCAGATTGAATTCACTGTTAAAAGCACCCCCTAGAATACCCCCACACACACACTATTTAGCTGTTAGTGAAAAATACTGATTCTGCATAATGTAATGTATTACAGGAAACAGTTGCTAAAACTATGGAAATTTCAATCTAGATAATGATCTATACAGTTATTCAGTTGATGTGCAGAAATATCTAATCTTTTACAGTGTATTCAAACATAGTTCAGCCAGGTTTGAGAATCAGAACTGAAATGTTAAGCATACAAAATCCCTTAGTGGTGTGAGAAATCGGTGGGTCTTAAACCCTGGCAGGGATGTTCAGCTTGACTCCAATATTGATGGCTGGGTTGAAGTTGATGATGTTTGCTAAGCAGGCATCTCATGATGCTGATTGATTTTGGTTTGGGGCAGTGCTGCAGGGTGGTGATGGTGGTGTTGTGGGCTGTGGGCTGTGATTGTACAAAGCTTTCCTCAGCAGTGTAATTGGGTTCCTGATGAAAGGAAGAAACACAAAGTGAAGGAAGGGATTAGCAAAGTGTCTGTCAGTCATGCAGGCTGTGAACCTGTGGAGTGGACAGGTGTATGATTAACCAGCCTCATAATCCCTCTTCAATTTGAGGAAAAAAACCTCCTAGCTGTGGTTAGGGTCTAGTGGTGGTGTTCCGGTGCTGGAGCAACAACAGAGACTCAACAGGAACAGGAACAGAGGGATTAGAAAGAAGCAGAGGGGAAAAGAGACTATTAAATTGGAAAATTAGAGCTCTATATGTAGAATCTTAGTCAACGTTCAACGGTGTACATTATTTATGCTTGAATAAAAAATTCATAGGCCTATATCAATATTTTGTACCAGTATTTAAGGTATTAGGGGAAATTATTGTGACTGTCTCCTATAGTGACAGTGACTGTCTTCTATATGTACTTTTCTTTTTTTTTGGCATTTATTAATGTAGAGTTCTAAACGTTAACAATTACAAGACATTTTAAAACCTAAATAGATTGTGTAGTACTGGGTTGCCTGAATCTGTCCCGTATCATGTCATACAGGTTAATGCATGTGTGTGTCTAAGTGCGCTCCATTAAATGCTTCACTCCAGGCAATGAAGTGCAATTATGATAGACATCCAAACACTGGTAAATGTTGATAGCTGGTTTAGCATTGCTCTAATTGAAATCTATGGCAAGAGGTCTGGGCTTTTTTAAGATTTGATGCAAAAATGTCTTTGTGAATGTGCCTACTAGGCAAAGGTTGTGCATAATCAAATAGATACTAGGCCTGTTCAGGGACATACAGCTCTCATTTGGCATAGTTTACTTACAAAATAATAGGTTGGAACAAATTCAAAAAAGAGCCTACAGAAATGTTCTGGCCAAACATACACAACACCCAACAGCCTACTTTTGTTGAGAGACACAAACAGTTCTGCCTGAGATGTGCCAAATACACTATATGGACAAAAATATTGGGACATTGGATTTTATCCACCCAAAATAGATTATGTTGAAGTAAGGGTGCCTACAGACCAGACAATGCAAGGATTCATATTTCATATATCATCAGTCTAGAAGGTATGTACATGGCTGGAACCAGATCAAAGTTTGTACAGTTTGAAATTCAGTGGAAACTTTCACTTACCATTTATTTGCTGTTGATGGCCATGGGGCAGCCATGGCCTGGTTGTTAGGAAACCAGCTTTTTGACTGGAGTCAAAAAGGAGCATTTCTTTCGTAAGGTTTTGCCTGGATTTAAACCTAGAGCAGGAGCACTGGGAACTGTTTAATATTATTTTCAGGGTTTCCATGTTACCCTGTCTTGTTTGACTATAGAGCCATGTTTGTGGGTAGCTAATGGTCCATACCAGTGCTCTTAATATATTGTGAGCACCTATCGTGGCAGCAATAAGACATATCTTGTACATCCCTGTGCCTGAATATACTAAAGAGATGATAGTGCTGAAAGATTGACTGTTTTGATATTTCCTGTCCGTGTTGTAGATTTGTAAGACGGAAGACTGAAGTTAACAAGGCTGAAAATCTGGAAATGTGTAAACTCACAAAATCGAACAAGTCCTACGAGGCTGTGTGTACTGGAATACTGGAAGAATGCTAAATGAGGTTAAACATGCCAGATATTCCATTATTCATCTGACGATCCAGACGATGCTCTTGATAAACTGATTGAAATGCAAATGGTAAAATCCAGCTCCACCAATTTTTGCAGGAACATCTGATAACTGTGATTAACAGTGTTTAAAAATGAGCAGAATGAACCAAAACATGCATAAATCAATCAAACTGAACTTTTCACTTCTGATTTAATGTTTTACATATTTTGTTGTTACTTAGTCCTACATTTCCTCTAATTAAAATGGAGTGAATAACTGAAACTGAATAACAGTTTTTATTAACCATTTTAGTAACCATTGCTTTGCCTTCATGTTTTTTGGGCTGTACATGTATTAGTGAATGTATGTTTGTAAAACTCAGTCCAGCAGTAACAGGGATGAACAGAAATTCAATATTAAAGCAATCTGCTGGTGTTGAGAGTACAAAAAAGCCACAGTTAGAAGAGCAAACTGCTCACATACACAGAAATCCTCGAGCTGAGATGATCAGAATTTATTAACCAAACATCTTGCTATGAAAAATGAAAAAAATGATAAAAAAATGATATAAAATCATTGTCTGTGTTTTGATTCATCTTTCTGACCACACACTCATGTGAAATATATATCATACAAGATATATAATAAGTGTGATGTAAATTGAATAGTGTATATTGAATTTTTGAAGCTGCAGTTAGACCACTGAAATCACAGCAAAACAAATAATAGCAGTGTTTTTGCAAAACTGTGTGGTTACATATTGATCTGTATGTTCTAACATAAAGTTGTGAGTGGAAGTATATATATACAATCATCATGGATATTTATGGCAATATTGGGTTTTCTTCGAAGTGTCCTCTTTACCAGAATCTTTTGATAGGCATCAACAACTTTTAAGCACTGTCCACCTATTGTCAGTAGGGTTGAGGTCAGGGCTTTGGGAGTACCATTCCTAAAGCTTTATGTTACCCTGCTTTACTCATTCCACAACCACTTCTGATATGTGTTTGGGGTCCTGTTGGAACACTCATTTTGTCTAAATTTCTACCATCTAGGTGATGACTTGAGGGTATGCTAAAGAATCCTGAGGTAGTCTACTTTTTTCATTATTCCATCCTCCTTGTGCAATATACTTGTTCTCCAGAACATGTGGCTACTAGCACAATGCTTAACAGTTGGCACAGTGTTCTAAGGTTTAAATGCCTCAACTTTATCTTTTCTAACTTCTTTGTCTTAGCTGTCTTTAAAATCTTGCTTCAGAAAGCTTGTTTAGTCCATGTGGTCAGGGCCAAACTTTAGTTGAAACTGAAGGTATTGATTGGAGCACGGGCGTCTTTCTTGGATGGCAGCCTCTCAGTCCATGGCACTGTACAACTTGCTTAGCTGTAGATAGTGACACTGGTGTTCCATCATTTTCCATTTTATGGCAGGCCTGTGCCTTGTGGTTATTGGGTTGTTCCTGATTACATATCCATGAGCCTTAGGCACTCATGAGACATACAGCACTGCATACTGGGAACACACAAGAACACCTGATGCTTTGGAGATACTCTGGCTAAATCAGCTACCCATCACAATATAGTCAAAGCGAGTTAGATACTTACCATATCCTTTTTATAAATTAGATTTATGATAGTAAAGAACATTTTAAATATCCATTCATTTATGTGGAGGTTCTTAATACATGAAAAAGCTTCTACATACTCACTGCAAACTTATTTCTGTAGAGAACCAAAACTGATTATTCTATGTCAGTGCTCACAGAACAGTTTTGGCTTTATTTGTGAGTATACTCATTCTAAACCCAGTAGAAGTAAAAGCTATTCAGGGAAGCATAAATCCATCACAGTATTACTTGAGACACTGTGCTACCCAACCCATACACTTTAAGAAGAATTGGAACTGTACCTAAAAAATATCACTGATCATTACAGCTGTGATGGCAGCGCTCCACTGGTCCAGGCTTGATCAATGCACACATCAATACAGCTAAACTTATACATAAACAAACAATTTCATGCCTCATAGTCACTATATGTAAAATCCTATACCTGTAGAGAACATTGCAGCACAAACAGTCACAATACCTGTGTCCCAGGTGTGGCTCTCTGTATGCCATCTACAGAGAAATATATGACATGTCAAGTTCATTCTGCCTTGATATCTTCTTTCAAGTCTAATTAAAAAACTGGCATGAGACGAGAGTCTTTGGAGGCTACGTCTGTCAGTGCAGACACAAAGACATCAGGGACTCTTGACAGTGATGTTCCATCACTTCAGTTCACTTCTGCTTTTCTCTGGCCTGCAATTAAACTACTGACAATAACAGTGCAGCCTTCAAATGACAAATAATTCAAGTCATTCAACAACTTGTGGGATGATGTTCTCATAAAGCTGAACATACAAATATTGCAAGAATGACAAATCAAACTACAAACAGTAAAACAGCTTTCAAGGAAATGAATTGTATCATTACCTTGAAATGCAAACATTTTCAATCATACACTGTAACTTGGAAGGGGAACCCATTTTGCAACACTATGGCCAGCAGGACCAGAACATGCACTGCGTCTTGCAAAAATGTGTCAATTGCTGTTGTCAGATATGTTCGATCTCATATAAATAAGTACTTCATGTATTTTCTGTTAATAATCTAATGTTTCAACACCATTATTAGTCGTAATTTATCTGTTATCATCAGGTAATCTGCCTGCAGTAACCATACCATGTAAATAAAGATACATTTTTAAATGTCATATGTCAAATGACATAAAACATGTCTTTTTGAAACTAACTTGATGAGATTTGATGTGTGTTTACATTTGACACTAATGGAGAGCTATAGCCACATTAGTTACAGTAGTCTTGTAGTCCTTTGCTTTTGAAAATACAAAGACTCCAGATATTGCAACACAAAGGTACACAAATGTGAAGCCAGTCGGCAGATCCCTGAATCTTTAGGCCTTCCCACCAAATGGTTCTCAGACCCCAAGAATGGTTACCTAACTATGCTGAGAACACCAAGCTCAGCTTGGTTTCTAAGCATTCTGTGCCAAACCATGTATGTGTGGAAAAGCCAGCAGAATGGTTACCCTCCGTGCTCTGAACCATTTGGCTGTGCAGTGGAAAAGAGGCCAATACATCCAAATATAGAGAAGCTCCAAATGTTTGTGGATTGTCTAATGTCTAATGAATGTATTCAGATACTTTAAATTGTACCTACTGCTGACAATGACATGTAAATATACACACAGCTTGTCTAGTCCCTATAGAAAAGTATTGCCTATAGGGTAGAACTCTTTTTAGTAGACAGTACCATGCCTAATGCCAAGTGTGAGCTAAATGCATATAAAGCCCTCCAGCATTGAGATGTGGAGCAATGGGCCTGTGTTCTCTGGAATAGTGGTGGTCCATCCAGGAATTTTTGGGTAGGCTAATGATCATCAAATGTCTTTAATGAACTGTCACCATGCCAAATCCATGCCAAACTCAAACAAATTCTAATGGAAAGTCATCCCTAGACAAAACCTAAAGCAGGATAAACTAATTTTAATATAATTATTGAGCAGGTGTCCCAACACATTTGCCCATTTGGTGTTTATTAAAACATTTTTAAAGACACTTCTACAAAAGGTTTTCCATTATAAATAATAATTTCTCTTTTTTGAATTCCTGGTCATTTGAAATCCTGGTTATTAGTATTAGTTCTACCCATCCACTTTCTATTGTAACTGAATTTCAAGCTCATACATTTTTGTTTGTTGTTTATTTTTGTCTTTTCTTCTGTCAGGACCTCTCATTTCTAAACTCATTTCAGATTAATAAGATGTGCTTCTCTGCTTGTTTAAATGGTAAGTCTGGGTAAACAGCTGCTCAGGATAACTTGAATCAAGAGCATTCTCTGTTCTTAGTTTTCAGACAAAGTATCTCTGAAAAAAGCTTGAATAAGACAAAAACAGTTCCTTACATTTGGAGTAAAAAGGAACTGTGTGAAAAGATACCACAAAATAGACTTTTTAAAAATTTTAAATAGCAAAGATTATACCACAACCAACACATACCATCCGCATGTAGAAACATATAGCTTAGAAGAATGCAGTGCATCTATAAAACCAGTGCTGTCTTCCTCCTCCCAATTACCTTAACCTTCTCACTCCCCCACCTTCTCACTTCTCACACCATCTACACTTACTTAGCCCTTGTTTTCACTTTCTCTCCCCCATACTGTCTCTTTTTATCTATTTATTTCTTAATTCATTCTGGTTATCTCATTTTCTCATTTCTTGTTTCTCTCCTGCATTTTCTCTTCACTCATTACTTTATTTCTCTTCTTCTTGCTCTCTTGCTCTCCCTTCTTCACTCTCCTCTTTCTCCATCCATCTCTCTTCACCTAAATGTAACTGCAGTGTGTTTCCCATATCCTTCCCAGACAGAGGTCCCCCAAATCCTGCTTCCCTTTGAGGCTGTGTTATCAGCCAAACTGGCTTGTTCAGTATGACATTAATTAACCTTGTTTAATTTATGCCTTTGTTAGAGTGCCAAAAGCATGACCAGGCGTCTGAAAACCACTCAGGTCCAGAGCGGGGGATAGAGCGGCATCAAAGTTTTTAACCACCCCTCTTGGCGAGCTCCCGTTCCTCTGGAAATGGATTTGATGCTTCACAACACCTTTCAAGCCCACTGCATTAAGGGAACTGATGTACGTGTGTGCCTGGCCCAGGGCACAATGGCTTCACTGGATTGTTTTGGCAGGTTGCTTCCAAATCACTGCACCTCCCACTGAGCTAGCATGCAGCAAAATGAGAGGAATGAGTTTTAATTGACTGTCTTGCTCACCAATAATGCACTGAGTGATTTCTAAGTGGCCTACTTGCTCATCAGTTCAGGGCAAAGTGATGCTCCTGCCGCCTGCCTGCTTCTTTGGATGGAAATGTATGAAAAGAAGGGAGCCAAACAAGCTCTAACGACTGACATTCAGACAAAGTTAGGGATGTGCATTCACTCCCACCTTTCAAAAGTTTTCTTCTGCAGAGTAAAGCGGAAAGAAATTAGCTAAACCAGTTTTCAGATGATATGCAGTGTTTTTCTAGTGCTGTTTATTTAGAGCATTCATGTGTAAACTCATCCTGGCCTCGAAATAGGGAAATACAGAAGTGCCTTGACCTGACTATTCCATCAGAGGACATTTCTGCTCATTCACAGATGGAAAACACTGGAAGAAAGTGTGCTGTACACACAAGTAGACATGGCAGAGAAACAGTCAAAGAGGAAAATGTCAGACCATCAAAAAGGGAACAAAACACGGGTAACACAATTATTTTTGTTGTTTCACACAAGTAGCTTGATCGTTAAACGATATTGTTTTTTCTTACTTGTAAATGTTTGTGTGAGAAAATCCCAACAATTTGGCTTAGAATGAGCATTTATAGCAACACTAAGCTAGTTTCTAAGCTATTACTTGCTATGATGACCTATAGTAAACAAGAAGAATTTCTCATTCTGAAGAAAGTAGTTGAGATCTTTGAGCTAATCTGAAAAAAATAAACCAGGAGTTGGATGAGAATTAAAAATTATAAATATAATAATTAATAACTAAACTTCCATGAGGAGAGCTTTGGAGTTTAAACACAGTGAATTAAAATTACTATAATAATTTTAATTATTACATTTCAGTCTGTTTTGTTGGAATGCCCCCTGCACTTCTGTACTTTTCCTGTTTTACCACTGTACCAGGATGTAAAGTGAGGAGACTGTGAGGGCACCTTCTATGTGCACTGCATGCACTTCTTTGATCATCATTATCCTGCCATAGAAGCCATTCTCTTTCCATTGTCAGCTTTTTAAAAAATATTAGCTTGTTGATATTAGCTTGTTGACTATTGGCTGCTTTTAATAAATACAATCTATCTTCAACCAGTGATTTTTCCCCCATGCCACTGGTTGCAACACAAGCCCACAACATGATCAATCCACTTAACAGTTGGAAATATGTTCTTTTCATTGCTGAAACAAAAATTGCTCATTCTGGCTAAAAATATGTATTTTAACATGATCCATTCAATGATTTTATCTATATACCTCATATTATACATATCGTATTATAAACTGGAGCTAAAAGAGAAGATTCAACCAGTTAAGCTAAATAAATGCTCAGCATTTAAAAATACTTTGAAAGGAACTTGAGAAATTTAAATACATAATGTAATGTAATTTATTTCAATATTATGCCACCAGTCACAGGAAATCTAATGGAAGTGCCTATAAAGAACTACTCAACAACACACAATCCTGTTATTGTAATATTGAACATTATTTTATACTATATAACCCATAAGACAAAAATACAGTTGTAATATTTAAACTGGGCACAATGGTACTAGTGTGGAGAATATGATGGTATGAAGGTAAAGTGACTTATTAATTATTTTAGCACTACAGTACATGACTTCTAAAGAGTACATTTACTGCAGATGACTTGGAAATGTATGAAATGTAGTCAAAGCAGTGAGTTAATAGTGAAACCATTTAAACATGCAAATCATTTCTGGGAGCTGGACTACTTGAGAAAACTATTTTGTCTAGAAGATTGGTGTTATAGATTAGATGATAGCAATGACCCAGCAAAATTTTTTGGTTAGTAGAATATTACATTAATATTCTGAACATTATGAGTTCAATTGTTAGAACATTCAACCTGCCCAGATTTTTGGTTCTTATAACATCTCTGGATACACTTCCACTTATTAGATCTTCGGTTTGAGCTTTTGATGTAATTCATTGTGAATTTTGATCCTCAATTCATCTTCAAACAGTAAAATGTCCCTTTGACTTTGTGTTGGCTGGCTACAACACAAAGCATGATCAACCTACTCTTGTACATAACAGTTGGAAAGGTTTTTGTTAAATTCTACCTTTTTCTCTAAACATACTTTCACTCATGATGACCAAAAGGTTTTATTTTAACTTTCAAAATGCTTCCTTAAATGAAAGGTTTTCTTTTGAAATTGACATATTTGTGCAGGTGTTGATAGAATAATGCACCACCTTCTTTTTCTAAAGATATTTTGCTCTTGCAGACCTCACTTTGACCTCCACTATTCCTGTTAACTGACATTTTCTGATTAATTATGAATTGAGGAAACAGTTACCTGAATTTTTTTAGCCTTCTCTTGCTTTGTGGGCATTAATTATTCTAAGAATAAGAATGCTAGACACCTGCTTAAAAGGAGCCCATGGCTTTTCATTTTTGGGACATTGTTTGAAGACTTTGAGAGTCTTTCCAAAGGAGATGCTCTCTAAAAGCATAAGGTAGAACCAGAGAGAGCAATTAGGGGAATCCTGCTTTCTCCAGTCCACACCAAAGGATTTGTTAGCACCAGGATTTGTTAGCCACACTTTACCCCATTCATCATGTGTCTTATATATTCATGCTTTACTCTACGCGTAAGGGGATCTAGGAATGTGTCTATACTGTAGTTTTGTTTGTAATAAATATAAATACTAGATCTGTAAATGGTACCATGTGGAATAATATAATATAATAATGTCACTCAGTTGAGCTCAAAGGAGAGCCAGTAGAATGTGGTTTAAAGTCTTATTAAATCTGGACTTCTTAATGGTTTCTGAACAGTCATATTTAACTCCAGCAGATATTTAAAAGAATGTATTCTATCAATATTTCTTTTTAAGCTGTAGAGTTTGAAGAGACTGAGCACTGAGTTTGATTTATCATTGTTAAGCTACATTTCTTCAAAGACATCTTTTATGTCTTGCTGGGAATTCTTTGCTCTATCTTTCTGATTTAGATCTGTGCAGAAGCACAAGTCCTGCATGTTCGCAGCCTCTTAAATGCAGGCTTCAAATGGTGCTACTGATTTTTATGCCCCAAACAGACTGATGGATGTGTGAAGTGATTATTAAAATAATATTTAATTTTAAAAATGACTTCAGATAATGGTGCTTCACCCAAAAGGCAATCTCATATTTGAGCTTCAAAATCATTTGCCTCATACTAACCTTCTTTCTCCTCACACTTTAGAAGTTAAAATTACCAGAGGTAATAAAAGTATGATGTAGTTTTTATTCATGATTTCTTACTTATAGCTTTACTGAAAGAAACAGTGAGGTTCTCTGGAAAGTATAGATTGTATATTTTTAACCTTTGTAGAGTGGCATGCAAAAGTTTGGGCACCCCTTTACAAAATGATTGTTATTGTGAACAGTTAAGCAAGGTGAAGATTAAATTATCTCCAAAAATGCTTAAAGTTAAAGATGACATAAATCCTTTTTTATTATCTTTGACATTTTCAAAGTAACAATAAAGGAAAAGAGTCATAAGTAAACTTTGGGCACAATGCATGGGTAATACCTACTAGCACTCCCTTTGGCAAACATCACAGCTTGTAAACACTTTTTGTAACCAAGACTCTTTCAGTTCTTTTTTGGGGAGGATTTCCATCCATTCTTCCTCCAAAAGCCTTCTAGTTCTGTGAGATACCTGAGCTGTCTTGCATGCAATGTTCTTTTGAGGTCTATCCATCTGCACCTTTTCAGGTAGTCTACTATGGATTTTGAGGTGTGTTTTAGAATCATTATTCATTTGTAGAAGAAACCCTCTTTTCAGCTTCTAACCAACGTAAAATGTTCCCAATGCCATTGGCTGCAACACCACCCCAAAAGCATGACTGATCCATTGATCCATGAAAGAAAAAATTGCTGAAGGTGTTGCTGAAGTGTAGAACAATGTTACAGAATAATGTAACTCCAGAGTCTGCTAAATCAAGTCTGTTGCACTCAAGTGGGCATCCTATGGGCAGCTGTCTCTGTTTTTTTTTTCCTTGGTCTTCCAAACCTTATCTTGACCGCCACTGTTCCTGTTAACTGCCATTTCTTTATCATATTTGGAACTGAGGAAATGGTAACCTAAAAGTGCTATCTCCTGGTTTGTGGGCCTAAACCATTTTCATTTTCAGTTCTGCTAGGCAGCTACTTAGAAGAATCCATGGCTGCTGTTTTTTTTTTTTTGTTTTGTTTTTTGTTTTGTTTTTTTGGGGGGGACGACAATAAAAGTTGTGATTGCTCAATTCTCCTAGGGTTCCCATACTTTTGCAAGGTACTCCTTTTCTCATTTTCACTCTAAAATTGTACAAAAGACTGGTTTTACTTAAATTGTTTACTTCATCTTGCTTAACTGTTCACAGTAACAGTAATTGACCAGGGGTGCCCACACGTTTACATGGCATGGTAGAATTTTTGAGACCTTTAAGCGATACATGTTCCACTTTTTCCAAAGTTAAATTGATTAAATAGCACTCTTATCCATAGCAACTGTGTTGCTTTCAGGCATGGAGTTATACCTTGGTCTCTAATGTGTAGACTAGTGTGTTATCCTGTATTCATTTTTTTTTTTGCTCTATACAGCCCTGATTCAGTTTTGTTTCTAGGTAACAGACAGGTACATACTGTATAGAACTCCAATGTCTAGAAATGTTCTTATATTTTCTTTTGAATTACTGTACTTTCCTCTTGCAAAGTGTAGCATTACAGTGTACTTTAGAGATTGTACTTCACACTACCCAAATTAATTAGATAGTCCTAGTACCCCTGGTACCCCTTACTTATATACTCTTCATGTCATAAACCTTTAGGACTGTAAAAGAAAGCATTATTCAACTGTTCAAACAGCTGAGAATGAAGGCCATAATACTGCACTACACAAGATAAGAATTACATAACATGATAACATTAAATACTTGGTTTGGGCAAGAAGTCTGCTTTAAATACACCGACAAATGAGGGTAAAAACTCCACACTTCTAACGCTGGAGTAACCAAAGTGGTCTTCCAAGGAAGACGACTAAAGGGAAGTGAAGGAGGTGTCTGGCAGCTGCAGCTAAATGCAGAGCGATACAGTAGAACAGGAGTAACTGGAGAAATCGCTGACAGAAGAGAATATAATAAAGCAAGCACCCGCTTCTGTTACACTGTTTGTTAAAGTCCAATAATATCTCAGCCCCAGAGGAGAAGAAGAGGATGTAGACAGTTTTTATTCCAGTCTTCCTCTGTAGGCTAGTGTTCCACCATGTATCAAAACTTCAATATTTTTGATTCTTTATTCAGACTCTTTACTCTTTAAATCTTTCAGAGCATGCAAGTTCACGCACCTTCTAGCTGTTCATAGTGAAACACTGGTGTGAAGAGACTATGCTCTCTGTGTTCTACAATGTTTTTTTTATCAATGAAACAAGGCCAGAGTTATTGTTATCATGTTAAAACAAAAAGAGTGGTCAGTGATAAGTCATGTGATTAACACAGGAAAGTATTATGTAATTCTAATCTTGGTCTTATAGAAAGAGTTCTATTGGTGACTCAAGCTGCCATGCAAACCTGACTTGAATAAGAGGATATTTTCTCGTTAACATTTAAAAAAACATACAGATGAGTTTTATTCAGCAATCTATTACCTTATGATCCAGAAAACAAACAATGTAAGCTATAATTCATTAATCCTGTCAAACCTTTGAACCTTTGAATGCCAATATAAATATGTCTGTCACTACCATTTAGTCAGCTCATCTCAGTAAGTCCTTTCAGGTTGTCCCCTGGTTATTGTCCCCAAGACATTAGCAGCAGATCCTTTACATCCTGTAAGCTGTGAAAAGGAGCCTCCATGGATCAAATCAATGAGCCTTAGGAGCTCATGACCCTGCCACTGTTTCTTTGGAGAACTTTTGGATGGCAGGTACTGACCACTGCATACCAGGACCATGCCACAAGACTTACCTCTTGTTTTGGAGATGTTCTGATACAGTTGTCTAGCCATCACATTTTGGCTCTTGTCCTTTCCTGCTTCCAACAACAAGAACTGACTGTTCACTTGCTGCCAAACATATCCCACCCCATGACAGGTGCCACTGTATCGAAATGATCAATGTTATTACTAATTGGTGTAAAAGAAAACACACATTTATCATTATTAAATGGATCAGTATGTGGAGTAATAAACACAGGGCCTTCAGACAATGACAATGTCAGAATGTTATATTGGTAGCATGAACTGTGATACTCTACACTTAGTAACAGTATTGAAGCAAATTTCTTGCTTTATCACAACCATCCACCCAACTGCTGGCACTGACCAAGGACAGGTGGTCACTCTGCTGTGTTGGGCAGAAAAGCAGGAAGGGGGTTAGTGAAAGAGGGGGAAAACAGGCTAAATCTATAATCCTCTGTGACAGAGCGGATAGGGTCATGTACGAAGACACACACCAGTTTGTGTGGAGGAGTATTCTTGCAAGGAAACACAGATTCATTAGAGCCAACAAACAGCCTCATGCTTCTTTCAGGGAACCTGTTCTTACAGCAGCTTATAGGGTTGAATGAGGAAACAGTCCTAATACAGCCAAAATGGTATCAGGAAGGAATTAACAAGACATTGTATTAGTCAAATTGAGAGAAAAGCAAGAAAAACAGCTGCAACAAAAAGCTGAACCTGAATTAGAATGTATATTGAGCTGCACTGATTACCAATAAAAAGTAGTCTGATTGTTACCTAGACAATCAAACAAGTTATCTAGCCTAACCAAATTTATATCACACGTTTGTACATTTCATGTCTTTAGTTGAGCAAATTGCCACAGTGCAGGCTAGAAAAAGTGAACCACTCCATTTAATAATCTGTAGATCCCACATTAGCAGCAATCACCTCCATCAAACCTCTCCTGTAGCTCCAAGTAATTTCTGCACAATGTGGAGGAGGGTTCTTGAACTATTCCTCCCTGCAATGAATTTAAATTCATCAATATTTCTGGGCTGCCTTGGCTACAAAGTCCACGTCAGGACTCAGATTCTCTCGATCTGTTAAGGTTCCATTGAACATTTGTTTTAAAAAAAAAAAAAATTATACGTGACTACATCTGTTTGTGTGTTTCCAGCTTTGGCAGATATAGGATTTAAGATGCCCTAAGCTGGTTTTCAGGGTCACTATGGTGGAAAAGCTGGTTATGCAGATGAAAACATACCCTGTGCTTGTAAACCAGCTAGTTAAGCTGATTGAGTTTAGCTCAGTAGACCAGATAAAGCATCAAACTCAAATGAAAACATATACTGTGCTGGTCAAGAGCTAAGCTGGTTGACCACATGAATCAGCTTAACCAGCTTGAGCTGGTCAGGCTGTTTTGTTTCCCCCCCCAGAGTTTTTAGATGTGTGGATCTATAATTTTGACTCATATAACAAGCAGACAACATTTTATTAGTAACCATTTCAAATCTACATTATATTACAAAAGTTCACTTTTCACTAGTAATACTATTTTATTCCTACTGTTTGACTGTTTGATTTCTATTGATACATTCATCATGACCTTTCCACAAAAAGTAAAGAGCGTCTTGGAATAATACAAATGGAGATACACAGCTTTGTCCTAAAATACACTACAGCATCAGTTCCATTTTAAAATTAATATTTTACAACCTCCAGTGCTGTACATCAAAAACAAAAAAAAAGCTGAATTCAGAAAGACTCAAAGTCGGTCATGGCCCACGTAGGCTTCAAAATTTAGAAGTGAAAAGGTGCTTTTGGTGAATTGTTCTTGTGTTAAGACTAAAACAATTGAGAAAGCAGACTCTGTCAGCTCATTATCTAAATCTGAAAACACAGCTATTATCCAGAGAATGAAAAGACGTTCAAATTTATTCAGCACAGGGCTCAGAGACCTTTCTTTATACTCACGTCTGCACTGCAGAGAATAAAGCCAACAATGAGAGCCGAATGTTTCAGTGCTGAGCTTTAATCAAGTCGGAAAGAGTGATTGAGATGAGATTTTGCCACAGAAACTGTGGCTAAGAAACGTGTGATGAGATTGTGGGGGAATTAAAAAAAAAGTTTGTTTCATTGATTTTTTAAATTAACTGAATGATTCACAACATTAAATTTCAAGACTTTTTACACATAATTAAAGCAAAGCATTTAATTTACTTAATAGATGCACATATCTAAAAGAGGTTGATTTATTTAATTTATTTAATTACTATGTATTGCGTGTGGCACAGCGGATAGCGCTGTTGCCTCACAGGACCTGGGTTCAATCCCCCTTGCACTCAGAGTTGCTGGCTGGGCACCGGCTCACCCGTGACCCTATTCAGGAATAAGCGGTTCAGAAAATGGATGGATGTATCACTGCATTGAATTTCAAAGACTTGCATTTGATGGATGCATGTAGATCTAATCCAACTAACAAATATATTACATTAACACATTTATTACAAAACAAAGTTTGTTTCTAGACCAGAAATATGTTGCTGACCCTCAGACTCTGTCCACTTTTATGCCTTCAGAGTTATTATCCTAATCCTATGTCTGAGTGCTTAAAATATACATCTGTAATTTAATTGATTATTATTTATCAAGATTGTTGCATTTGAAAACTATTGTAGCAACACTCTGATGTCAAGTTTTGAAACATTTGTGTCATAATTGTGAATCACTGAATGTAAAACAATCCTATCTGTTTTTTTCTCTCTATGGTATCATTGGAAGATGCCCATTGTTTAGGGCATCAATAGGTGAAACAATATTCTTACAGGTTTGGTTTAATACAGTCATGTTTTGATTTCCAGTGAGGGGAACTAAAGGCCTTCTGGAAGTCTAGCATGAACCAGGGTGTCAACTCTGCTTTCTTTCCCCCACTTTCACATTCTTATAGGAATTTATTGGCTGTTTTCAAAGTAGACATCTAAATATTTTCTAAAAAAATGTAAAACTGCTGTTTACCTAGTATCTAATTACCCAAGTGCATGTAAATATCATTAGATCAGGGATGAACTGGCCATTGGGAGAATCAATGGGCTGCTATGGATGTTGGCCACGGAGAGGTTGAAGGGGCCAGTTGACAAGACATTTTAAAATGGTTTTACTATTTCCATAATATTCAGTTAGCACTGAAAATGTAATGGCTGATTGGTGTAATGTGACAATTCTAAACTTTTGAACTTCTGAACTTCTTAGTGTATCCCCATCCTGCTAGACACACTTGTCCTTGGGCACAAACCCAAGAGCTAAAGACTTGGCAATTGATGAAGTAAGGAGGAGTGGAGTTTTAGCCTGCCTTTTGTACGCGGTCCATCTAATAGTAAATGGTCACAATGAGTGCTTAGTGAGCTCAAGAGAGAACAAATTAGTCTGCTGGGCTCTTTATACAGAGCAGTACTTGGCACTTTTATTCTATCACATCATTATCTTGCTTCAGTAGCTCTCCTGACTCTGTATGACAGAGCAAAGTTGAGATTCAAAACCTATTCCTTAAATCATTTCCTTTAGAATTCCAGTAAGGCTTTATGGATTTGTTCTTGCCTCAAAATGTTTTAAGTGACATAAAAGTGAAATAAACAATTTCTTGTGTTCCAATTTAGCTATTCGTATTTTTTGTTTTTGTGATACATTTTACTGCATTATCATCTTGTGGACTGCCTTACTGTTGTTTGTATGCCTCTTTAGATTGAAGTTTAGATTTAGAGCAATGGTTTAGAGCCATGGTGACTTTGTCAAACCTATACTTAGGAAGATCTTGTGTTCTCTTTGGTCTGAAATTTGAGTGCAATGATGACTCACACAAAGAGTGAAAATTGCCCATCACCACTTAACCTTTAGTCTCACATGAATTCCTACATGCTTCCCTGGCTGTTGCTTCATTACATTCCACATTTGGGCACAGGAAAAGATGCATGCCATGAGGTCTGATTAGTGTAGCATCCTGTATTTCCATGAACTCAGAGAGTATGGAGGTGATGAGCTGTATATCAATAATATATTCTCTTGAAGTGAACACATTGCAACTTTAAGTGTTAAAAGAGGGTGTTCCAAGGAAAATACCATTTTCCATTCTAGGGTACCTTTGCATATTCTCTCAGTAGATCCTTCTAAATACAATACTTTTACTTGAGTATGGTTTTAGTAGGCTCCTCTAATCACATCTGGTTACTACTTCTTCTACCCACAAAGACTCAAAACCACAAAAATCACATTGATCAGCTGGACAGTGACTCATGGGCCATGAGAGGCTACATGTTGAACAAACAGGCCTAAAGGTCAGCTCCATGCCCTCCTGCAGCCCACACAAAGATGCAGTCCATGCTGAGGCAGTAGGGACAATAAAAGAGATGGATTCGGCTCAGCTCCAGGCTAGTTCATCCAGCTGTGAGCCTTTGACCCAAGTGAGCTCCTCTACTCATGCTGGTGTATTTGGTGAGTTATCGCTTAGCAACCTTAGTAGTAGTAAAAGTTAGCACAGAGAATGCCTCCCTTTTCCCAGAAGCTTCAGAGCACCAAACAGCAACAGTGGATAATTTTAATCAAGCAATGGCACTTCATTTACTGCATCCCTAACATGTCAAGACCCAATAGTGAAAAAAATGAAGAAAAAATATGTATATTGCAATCTAACTACATACAGTACACTCACTGGTCACTGGTCAGTTATCTCGGGTCACTTTATTAGAAACATCTGCCATGTACTTCTAAAATAGACATGTTACAGACTATAGCTCATCTGTTATAACATCTGTATGCCATTAATCATTGGTCACCACCAGGGCACTTCTTTTCAAACTGCAAGCATTGCATCATTGCTCTTCAGCCAATACGTCTGGAGGAAAGTGCCAGATCTCCAGAGCATGGGAACTTGTGAACCTGTTATCACTGGATGAGAGTGCTAGTGCACTAGCCTGCTGCAATGTTTGTGGGCACCTTTTTTTCATTAGAAAGAGATGAATGAGCTGGTGTCCAAATACTTTGCATCTCAAAAATGGCAACTTTACAGCAGAAAGAAACGTCTTTGAAACTTTCAGTGGACGTCAATGTAAAAAGATTTCATTTCAACTCTACTGGTCTATTCATATACCATTTTGACTCAATGTAAAAACCATCCCCGTGATCCTATTCAGGAATAAGAGGTATAGAGGATGGATGGATGGATGGATGGATGGATGTAAAGACCATCCACCAGATTCACATTGTGTCAATGTGAAAACAGCAAAATTGATCCTGCAAATCATACCAGTGATTCATTTCTCACCACATGTCCTGAGGCACCACTGTTGTGTTTTTGTATTCAGTAAAATATGTACACCTGAAGTTGCCTGGAGCCTTTAAAGGAAGGGTCGTGTCCTTGGTTATCGTATGTTCTTCTGCATTTTTCTCAGAAATGCTGCAGCTGCTTTCATAACTCTCCACACACTAGGCAGATTGGGCATCTGAACTGTAAAAAGAGGAGAGTTTTTGCAGTCATTATGCCTTATTATTCAAAGTTATTTATGCAAACAATTATATTCAATATACAGTGCATCCAGAAAGTATTCACATTGCTTCACTTTTTGCACATTATGTTATGTTGCAGCCTTATTCCAAAATAGATTCAATTATTTTTGGGCTTAAAATGAGCAAATAAAGGTTGAAAACACCAGTACTCTTAATAGAACTGGTTGCCCGGCCAAACTGATTGATTGTGGTAGGAGGGCCTTAGTTAGGGAGGTGACCAAGAACCCAATAGTCACTCTGACAGAGCTTCAGTGTTGCTCTGTGGGGAGAGGAGAAACTTCCAAAGGACAACCATTTCTCCACCAATAAGGCCTGTATGGTAGAGCCACTCCTTAGTTAAAGGCACGACATCCCATGTTGAGTTTGCCAAAAGGCACCTAAAAGGGTTAATAATGGCTGAGCACTGACTCGCCCCACCCCAGCTCGAGAGGTTCTGCAAAGAAGAATGGAAAGCAGAAGCTTCCCGAAAACAGATGCCAAGTGTTACGGGGCTGCAACCCAGGTGGGAAATGGAATGTAAACCCACTAGGGTTGAGACCTTACATGTATTTGACTCCCAGTCAAAGCTGGGTGAACTCAAAAGCAGAAAGCTGGGCTGGCCAGGTTGAGATTTGAACCGTGGCCACTGAGATGCTAAGCCAGAGCTTAATCGACTACACTACTGATTGTGGGAGTGGATGACAGTTATATGGGCTTATCAGCCAGTTGTTAATGAAAAGTGCTTGTGCTTTACGTGGTTTAATGACAAGGGTTTAATGAGCAGAGCACTGGTGGAGGATTTACCAGTGCACTGAAAAGAAAATAAACGAATATGACACTGGATTCAAACACCTACTTGGGCACGTAAGACTTCAGAGGCAAACGCTACAGAGTGAGCTAACACGTTGCCTGGAAATGAGTTGAGCAACCCAGCTTGTAAGCTTGGCTGGAGTCTAGAGGGGCCAACTGAAAACCACTCCTCAGTGAGAAGGGAAAATGTGAAAAAACAACTACTCCTTCAAAAGGTGGACAAAGGTAAACAGAAAACCACTCCTGCTTTTAAGGAGGGAAACTAGAGAGGTGCTTCTCTTTAAAGGAAGAAAAGTAGAGAAGTTCTTCTTTTCAAAGGAGAGAAAGTAAAACAGCACTCCTTCTTATTAAATGAGGGAAAGCAGAGCAGCACTCCTTTTTAAAGGAGGATACTACAAAGGAATTTCCAGCAGCATTTCAGCATAGAGACACCAAGACACCACACTAAGTGAGACATGAGGAAGCCTTAAATAGCCTCCACACACCTGATCTCAATAAGGATTGTGGCCCTGATTGGTAGATGGTCGCCCTCTGGTGGCTGGGCGGCCATGGTGTGAGCGGCTCCTTACACCAAGCTTGTGGCATAATACTCAAAAAGACTTGAGGCTGTAATTGCTGCTAAAGGTGCTTCAACAAAGTATTGAGCAAAGGATGTGAATACTTATGTACACATTTTTGTTTTTGTTTTTTGTAAATTTGCATGATTTCAAACATACCTTTCTCACTTTGTCATCATGAGGTATTGTTTGTAGAACTTTCATGGGAAAAAAGAAATGGAAATTGAATACTTTCCGGATGCAACAAAAAAAACAAAAACAAAGTGTAACAGTTAAGAAAACCCTTGAAACACAAGACTCATCTCATCAAAGCCCATTGTGCTCCTGGTCTTTGTCTAGGTGTTCTCTTATACACTTGAGTATTGTAATGCAAGGATTTCCTCCTTGCACACCTCACAAGAAAATTCAACTTGTGCTTCTCATTCTGATGGTTGATACTATACTTTGAAATTTGCTGTCAAATGAACTACCTGTAGGTCCTGTGATGACATTTTATGATTGTTAGAGACTTATTTATGTATATATTGTGGTCTTCTCTTGAGTTAACTCGCTGGGATGGCCTGACCTTGCCATGTTGGCAGTTTTAAATGTTTAAATGACAGTGAAATGGCTGATTTCCAATTGTTTTTTAAATCCTTTTCCAGACTCATCAGAATCTACCACCTTTGTTCTAAATAGCTCTGAGAGCTCTTTGGATCTTGTCATGGATTTCAACAATCAAGTGCAAACCAAAGTCTGAGATTTAAATAAGACTGCTCCATCCAAAGTTCTCTCAATCTAATAATTTGCATATAATATGGCAAAATAGACATTTTAAATAGTAATAAATGTGGGGGTGTCCTAATTTGTCCTAATATTTTGTGTTATAATATTACCTCTCAATATTGTCTATAATATAAGCTCTCTCTCTCTCTCTCTCGCTCTCTCTCGCTCTCTCTCTCTCATATATATATATATATATATATATATATATATATATATATATATATATATATATATATATATACATATATACATACAGGGGTTGGACAATGAAACTGAAACACGTCATTTTAGTGTGGGAGGTGTCATGGCCAAATTGGAGCAACCTGGTTGCCGATCTTCAATAACTGCATATTGCACCAGTAAGAACAGAGTGTGAAGGTTCAATTAGCAGGTAAGAGCACAGTTTTGCTCAAAATATTGCAATGCACACAACATTATGGGTGACATACCAGAGTTCAAAAGAGGACAAATTGTTGGTGCACATCTTGCTGGTGCATCTGTAACCAAGACAGCAAGTCTTTGTGATGTATCTAAATGTCAGCACCACCAAGAAGGACGAACCACATCCAACAGGATTAACTGTGGACGCAAGAGGAAGCTGTCTGAAAGGGATATTCGGTGCTAACCTGGATTGTATCCAAAAAATGTCATTCCCAAGAGGAATTGACAATGTATTGGCCACAAAAAGGGCCCTAGTACACCATACTGATAAATGATTATGGTCTAACATATATATGAAGAGAAGAGAGAGTTTTTTAATCTGACAATAATATATGTAAATGGACAATTTCAACTAAGTAAATACATACGTCTGTAAATATTGTGGGGGGGGGGGGGGAGAAATCCAGTCTTTCTTTGGTGTGTTCCTAGACTTTTTCACTTTAATAAAGGTTGCTTTGTCTGCAGTAATGTGCACCTTTAAGAGGGCTATGTGTAATGGTCAGTGAAGTGTGCTGGCTGGGGGTTTGGGATTCTAGGAGGGAGGAGGGTCAGAGCGGTCAGAAGACTGCAGCCCATGCCTGAACGAGCTCTAACACAGGAAGTGATGTACCCATTCAGGTAGAAAACGACACAGTACTGTGCGGAGGGCAATTTTTTAACAACCTGCTGCTGCCCATGGTCCTCTGCCACCCAGCTGAATAATTCAGCAAGGCAAAAATGGCAAAGGCAAAAGTAAAAGTGCTGTTCCAGGCACAACAAGCAGTTAATTTTTTTATATTTACCTGGTCATTTAGTGTAGCTGATACATATGTGAATTGAAAACTTAGAAATAAAATTCACTTGGTCAGTTAGTCACTGGCAACTGATGTTTGTAAGAGGGTGGCTGTTTGTAATCATTATGCTCCAGTAACAGCCATGACTGTCATTAACAAAGTATGTCAAAAATGCAGTTAATTACAGGTACACCGTGAAAAACAACTAGGCAATGTAATTGCTCCACTTTTATCTCTCCATACCGGACAAGCTATGGGTGTGTGAAACACAAGCGTACACATGCTTACATATTGTAGGCTTTTTGGTGGGTCAGTATAGCTGCCTAACTTTGTTTTTAAACCCCTTGAACAGACAGACACTTTTATAATCTTGTTAAACACTTAGATCACTATGTCTGAAGAGGTTGAAGCAATCAGATTCGTATCTGTTTAACAGGAGAATTAAAAATCTTTAAATAGAAAATAAAATAAATCAAAAATTATTGTGTGATGTTCAAGTCTATATAAATACAATAAAGATGAACTCCTGCTTTGCTGGAATGAAAACCTGTGGCCACTTCAGGTATTTACATATGAAACTGTTTATGTCCAGTGTAAAGCAAAACTGCAAATCTCTAACAATCACTACTGCCAATATGAAACAAACAACAAATATTTGCCTCATAACAGAGAGTCAAACTCAGGGCCAATCAGAATCTTCTTTTTAGGTAGTGGTGGTATGTCTACCAAAAAGCAAGAGTATTCATTATTTATCTAGATTAATGAATAATAATGAATGCAACTTTAATAATTCTCCTCCACTGTGGGTCTCAGTCTTGACTCAGTCTAGGCTACCAAAGGTGTTGACTTAAACTCAGCTCTATTGGGCTTGACTAGCACTTGAAATTGTCTAAAATAATGACTAGTATTCTTATTCCAGAGGAAGAAAAAAAACAGTGTTAAGTAGCAAACCTGCTAATTTGTTATACATAAAATTTAACTGTACTGTACTACCTACTAATGCATGTACATTGCATTATGTTTCAGGTAACCACATCGGCAGCATCTCTAGCCTGAAATATCCTACCTGTTCAGCAATCGTTTCAGGTCATGGAGCTCTTATTATAATTTGGAATCCAAGCCATTGTGGTTTTATGATGGACTCTGTCACACTCTCCTTTGACTTGCCAGCTCAAGACTGAGTTTGCTGTTCTACAAAGTGGAGTATCCTATTTTAGGTGGTGCATGCGATATGGCCATTTTTCATAATTCTGTTTTGAGAATTAATATAATAGACATGGTAGGTATGGTTGTGCCCGCAAATCAATACCATGTATTATATAATTTTGTTCCCTCCTCACTCAGAAATATCAATTAATATCTTAATAACTGCCACTGTAAATGTGTATAATAAGGCAGCAAAGCAGAGTTAAAAGTAAAATGTGCTCCTTTAAGAAATTCAGTGACTGAATGGCTCAATGAAATTGATCAAGACTGTTTTGTCCTATGATTATATAAACCAGAAGAACACACAGCAGGAGAAGTTCCTGCTTTTGCTGAGAGACTTAGCTATGTAACCTTCCTCAGCCGTGTGTGTCTGTGTGTGCGTCTCGGCTTTTAAAGAGTAATGCAGCATGAAAAAATTGTGGAATGCATGAAAAATAGAGTGGTATTTGTCTAAAGCTGATGGATGTTCCCCTGTGAAGCCCTCACAGCTGATTTCACTCATCTTCCACTTCTTCGGTCAGACAACTCTGTTCATTTCACAAAGCCTCAGTACAGAATAAAACTCCTCTGAGAACACTGACAGACTGTATTCTGCAAAGGAGTCTGCACATACGGTTAATACTGCCTGCTATGTTTGATTTCTGTAGATGCCTATCGACTTCTCCTTCTCCACAGCAGATGGTAGATGTACTGTAGTTGCTTAACAGAATTTTTCACTGAAAAATCTCATTTACACAATTTTCTCTTCATCGCAAACATAATTGATAAGCGAGGACAAGTTTAGTGTGTGAAGTTTGCTTCTTTAGTGCTGCACTGGTTCCATGAGTGTAATAGCTAGCAGTAATGGAAGCTTACCCTTGAAACTGCTTGCTTGTCAACCCAGGGGTGGGCAACTCTGGTCCTGGAATGCCAGTTTCCTGCATGTTTTTGTGCTCCTCCCACTCAAGCACACCTGATTCAACTCACCCGTTATTTGCCAGGTTTAGTAAGGAAGCAGGGAAACTGTGCTGTGCAGGACATTGGCCCTCCAGGACCAGGGTGGCCTACCTGATTTGAGCCAGTTGGCCAATTTTGGGGTGTAATATCCTCAGTGTTGGGTAACGTAGCTACTGGATTAATATGCTTTGTTGAGTTATTGCCAAAAAAATTGATAGTTTTTGGGTAGCTGAGTTAACTCAGGTAAAAGTGCTCTTAGAAACATGACAGAAAGTTCTTATAGCTCGGAAATCTTAGTGATAAGCTTTAAACCTTATAAGTTATACACCACAAAGTAAAATCTGTAATAGTAACAGTATTTCTGGATGTTATGTTTAACATTTATGACAGCTGCATTAGCGTTAGTGCTACAATCTTAGATAATATACAAAGATGCTGTTGGATATAACTCATTATATGACAAAATGATGATTATTTGCAGCCACATATTTGGTAAATATTTTCAAATCATATCTCACATCTCCACAGAAGTGGTGACACTGTTGTGCCAAATACGCATAAACCATGGACAGTGTCACATACCTGAAGACGAATTGAGAAAACAGGGTTGCCATACATATCAGCTTTTTTCTGTTATAAAATTTCACAAATTTCACATTCTACTATGATATGGTTCACATATATAAGAATATTGAATTCATGGTGAATCCACAATAGTTATGAACCAACCTTAAGCAATTTTGTTTGGATTTAGAGGAAAATAGTGTAAATGAAGTACTTAAAGTACTTCTTTAAAAGTGTTATTCCTAAATGCAGGGTTAAATAGCTAAGCCTCATTTACAAACCAGATCAAACACATACACCACAACATAATGACAATAAACAGTTGAAGGAGACTGAACTGAAATATGGCAAATGCAAATAAAACTTCCACATTATGTGATCCAGCGGTGGGATTTCATTTAGATGCTAATGTGATTATGCTCTATAAAACTCCTTATGCATCAATCACCAGTCTTAGTCAAACTCAGCGTAGTGGTGCTCAAACATAATAAAATATGCAATATACGTCTTAAGAATCTGGATTGCAAGTGTGAGCAGTGGTTGGCCATTTTAATTGCTTTCACTCCTTAATACTGTACTAGGCTAGGACTTGCACATTGCACAGGTGCAGCAGCTATATATATATATATATATATATATATATATATATATATATATATATATATATATATATATATATATATATATATATTATACATACCTATACATAATTCTGCCTCAGTCTTTATGGCTATCTAGGTCTTTTTGGCTACCTAAGCTCACTCCACTTAAATCTGTTGGCAACAGTGCCAACAGGGCGTTTAATATGACATGACAGCATGTCATTCCCTCTGATGGGCTGAGTATCAGGCACACATAGTTATTAGAGTGGCTGTGTGTATACTTATGAGTGTACGTGTGATGGTGTGTGGCAGTAAGTGCCCATTATATGCGCTTTCCACACATATGATTGCAGTGCCTGATGCCTAAATCTCAATTTTTTCACATTATGGCTCATTTCTTGCCAAGAACCATATTAACCATTGGCCCGCATTGGATATGTTGTTGACATTAGATACTATGTGATTAGGAGCAATTATTTAATATATATTAGTTTAATAATATATGCATATATACAGTGTGGCTGGTTAAGTGTTACTAGAGTCGCTGTATTATCTGCATATAAGACGGGTGCATACACCATTGCACTCCATTCATTCCTATTGTGAAAATATTCCCCACTTTCAGCCTAGAATCATCTCCATCCACACCACAACTCTTTGTGCATAAATAGAGGTGAGGCTTTGGGACACAATCAATGCCCATCTGATGTATGTTTATGTGCTTGAACCCAATTGTATACTTGTTATAATGTCACCCATTCATTTATAATGGCTAGTCATTTTAGTCAGTTAAATAAAAATCCAAATTTTGTCTGTTTCAAATTTCCTGTGTGGACAAAGCAAGTTAACAAGCACTTAAGTGGCATACATATAAACGTCAGACATGCATCTCAACAATAAGCATCATTCCATTATCTAGGCAGTGTGTATAAAAGTTGCAGGAAGTTACTTTATGTCTTTGATTTGGGACATAGCTCCTTTTCCTCTGACACATCACAACATCTGACTAGTACAAGTATGATATCAGTGAGCAGTGCCAAGTGTAAATAAAGCAGGGTGGCATATGTGGGAGTATAGTACATGGAAAATATTGGCTACAGGGAGTTTAAAATCCTGGACTATAAGAGTGGCAACATTCAGAGAATGTGGGAAAAAATTGAAGATTAATCAAACTGTCATGTACACGGAACTTGGTGGGGGCGGAAGTATGTACAGGGTTGTATTTCTTAACAGATTACACAGACAACTTACACTAACCATCATGACAAGAAATGTTGACAAGTAGCCAAGAAGACTGACAAGGACATACTCAAACAGCAGGAATTAAATAATGAGACATGATAATTAACACCTGGACTTGACGAAACATGAGAAACAGCTGGGAATGGGCGGAGACCAGATCAAAACAAAACACACAGGCTAGAAGCACATGGGACAACACAGGACTCTATATGTGACAGGAGTACATCAGACTTTATGAGATATCTTAAAACACTTGGACTGGTTTGTTCAGTTAATTTATTTATCATGCCAGCTAGCTAGCTATATAAAATACAATAATTTTCCATCTCTTGACCTTAATCTGACACTGCCCTGACATATGATGTGTCCAGATATCTCTGGTTAGAACCTGAGATTTGCCCTTTGAAAGCAGTTACATGCAGTTTCCTATGCTTCATATCTCACAATCAGACTAACCTAAAAATATGATATATAATATCATAACAAACTACAAGACTTACCATGACACAATCAGAGAGTAATCCAGCTCAGAGTACAGATCAAATTCACCTGTTTCCAACTGAATAAAATCCCAGTTTAAATGCCAAAGGTGACATCCAGTGCATGTTTATCGCTCTGTCCATGTGTACATGCTCAACCTGCATGCAGAGTCTGACTGATCAGTGAAAGGGGGTGGCACTAATTATGTCACTGACACTTATATTGGGCTAGAGAGAAAAATGAACAGGGAGGGGCTCTTTGGTCTTTTTTTTATTTTTGCTCACACAGTGCTCGAATTACAGAATAAAAGTTCTGAGAAGCAACAATACTGATACTGATACATACATAATTTATATTAAAAAACTGTTTTGGTTTTTTTGCACCACTGTCAAGAATTTTGAAGAACATATCAGTTTAAATATTCTTGTCAATCTAATCATTACAAATTATTAATCAAAATTCTTTAATATTCATCTCAAAAACATTCATGATCAATTTCCAACAGGATTTTTGAGATATATTTTTTAGCTCTAATAGGCAAAAATAATTTTAGGTGCAAGTACATGTGAGTAGCCTAGAATCTTCTACAAATAACAATAAGCATGACTGGTATGCATGACTGTGTCCTATAAATAATTTTCTAAATGTTTGGTGAATAAAAGTACATAAAAATACAAAAAAATCCCACAAAGTTGTCCTACGGTTCTAAAGGTTCAGTTGCACCCATTGTTGACACAGGTGTGATCATTTGTTTCACGGTTATTTGCATATATTAAAACTGATGTAAACAAATATATATCTCCTCTGCATTAATAAATCAGTTGGTTTATTTTCCTCGCTATGTGAGTTGTCATGTTCCAATCTATTGATTTTATCTCCAGTGTTGAGCAGAAATGTTCATGCCTATCTGTCACAAGTGGAGGATGTCCATTTCTGAGATTTGGAGAGTTTGATTAACATGTAGTACTCTTCAATTTTAACAGCATCATGAGAAACACTCTGACGTGTTTATATCTGGACTGAAAAGTAAGCGTAAGATCAGAAAAGAATCCTGGTTGTGTAGTTTAATGAGAAACGCGCCGCTCGTCAAACAGGTGTATTGTGGGAAAAGATGCGCTCTGCAGTGCCACTTCACCACGCCTTTTACTTACCATGCAGCTCCACCGAAGTGCGGGCCCTAAATAGACTCCAGAGCAATCCATTCCAAAATGAGTAGCACAAAGAACAATATCAGCTCACAGCATGATTACTTGTACGCTTTTCTTTGTGTTTTATGATTGGTTTCCCCTTGCAGAGCGCATGCAATCAATTTTTTGTTTTATTCAAAATATAATCCATTTATGGTGGAGACGGATCTAACAACACAAGAGTGCACTCTTGGCTGCCGTCTATATAATTCCCTTCCTCAGGGCCGAGTGCAGACAGACAGTGTTCCCATGACAACCAGAGATGACACGAGGCTGTTTTGTGTAAACAGCAGAGTTTCAGTGAGGGGACAGGCTTCAGAGGTGGTCGCAGAGGAGCACTATGAGGCTGGCCCAGCATATGACTGCATTTCAGGGAGGTTTCTGACCATCTGTTTATGAGCCCACAGTGAAGAGTACTAGCCTAGGCTCCCACACAAACACCTCACAGGCACAGGCACACACACACACACACACACACACACACACACACACACACACACACCTACTTGCTGACCACAAAGCCAAGTCGTCCACCTCCTATAATTACCCCGACAGATGAATGAAAGGATCGTGTTTGGAAAAGAATAACCCTCAGCCTCTGTTTTCTCTCTGAATGAGCTCTGGTTTTTCTCCACCTACTGATTTCAGGGTTGTAAATTTAGAAGCTTCTGCAGACACCCGACCTCATCTATTACTCAAGGTGTGACTGGGCAATTTTAGAGGACATTAAGCTCTATCTATGGTATGTCTGTCTATCTATCTGTCTATCTATCTGTTTATTTGTCTGTCTCTGTCTGTCTGTCTGTCTGTCTGTCTGTCTGTATATCTTTATCTACCAGACCTACTAAACACAGCATGTAACAGGTGAGTTGAATCAGGTGTGTTTGAGCAGGAACCCCTAAACACTGTGCAGGAGTCTGGCCCTATAGGACTGGAATTGCACACCCCTGAGTGGAAAAAAAAACACTGTAAGAATTAAAGTACAGCAGTGAAGTGTAACGTGATGTGTAAAATATAATATTTATATAAACTCATCATCAATGTCAGCAGCCACACAGTCCCACTGAGAATATGGGATAATATGCTTACAGGCCATGTCTGAATGAGGTCTTGATTTTCCTACAGATTTCCATATTCACTATGAGGCCAGACTAAACCACTGGTCCCCCACTGTTTCCATGGCAGGTTTCCATGTCCTTTGACCTGTTTTTATAGAGAGTTGCTGTGGCATCACATCCACCCAATGGTGTAACATGGCAGTATGGCATGCAAATCTGAGTTCTCCCTGAGTTAATAATATAAAGCATGTGGGCAGTAAAAGGTGTGTAAAAAAAATCCCCAATATAATTTAACTTTAGAGGAGAAGGAAAAAAAATAGTTACATTAACTTTAGTGAAATTTGATGTAAAAATCATTTACTCCTAGCATTTCTATTGGTCCAGATCACATTATGTCAACAGTTCTACAGGCAATGGTACCTCTGAGGTAGAAGAAACACAATTAGTTCAGATAATAACCAATTAAAATAATCCATAAGAGGACCTTTACAAACTTGGATCTGCTCCTCAGAGCTGTAAATGTGGATGTATTACATAAAATATGTGCAATTCAGTTTGTTGCATTAGACATTAGTTAGCTAGTTCTCCAACACTATATAAAATCATATGAAAATAATTAAACAAAAATTTTAACAATAAAATTCTAACTCAGTGGTCACCTTTCATCCACATATACAGCTCTGAGGAGCAGATTTCTAAAACACCCGGTTATTTTAAATGGTAATTTTCTGAATCAATTATGTTTGTTCTGCCTCTGCAGAGTTGCCTCTAGAACTATTCTGAGAAATAACTTTGCACACAAGAGTTAAAAACTGGTGTCAAATTTCCATTGGGTAAAAAAGTGAAAAAGCGGGTCTTTCTTACAGTTCAGAAATGGTTTCCTCTAAACATACATCTTTTTCCGTTTGGTATGCTTGGAATGCAAAATGAGACCCTTCTGTGAATCTGTCCTAATGTCCAGCCTACCACTGATTAATATCAATAGGACTACAGCAATACAATAATACAGCAATATCATTACACAGAAATGCAAAAGGGACTTGATCATGGTCTGATGAACTCTGTGGCCTCTTTGCTCATTTTGAAAGCTGCTGTGTTTTAAGCTCTGGAATAGAGACTGCTTTAGTGTTTAAGTGAGAAGGGGATCTCCCCGCGTATCAGTATGTCGGTCTATCTGGGTCATTACTCACTCAGCGGTCACCTACTCTCCCTCAGTGACCCACAGGGCTCTGTTAAGTCAATATCTCTCTTCCAAACTTAGCAGTTGCTTTGGGCTGCTTAACACTTGGATGGAGCTCAAAGGACTCCATGTTTTTATGGGACTGGTGTCAAAATACCCCTCCACCACCCACCTGCACAGTTTTCTAACAAGATTTTTACCACATGAATGCTATCAAGATAATTCTACTGTATATATAATATTAAAAAATAGATTAACAGACATTAAATTAGTGCAAAAGACTGCTGTACCATAGTTCATGTGGTAGGACATAGTCCATACCATGTTGTGGTGAACGTATGGAAACTTAAATACAGTATATTCCCAATGTACTCTTTATAGCTCAGTAGAATAGTGCCAATAAATATACCACTCATCATTGTCTTTTAAAGTAGTACCTTCATCACTTCATCATCTTATCTGCATCTTCATGAATAAAGTCATGGTTGATCCAGAGCGTACCTGGAGTCTTTGGACACAGGCCAGGAATATCCCCTGGACAGTCCATCACAGGGTACCACAACACAGTCACAGTCACAACAATTTAGCATGGCCAATTCACCTACCACCTACCAAGCAAGAGGAAACCTGACTACCAGGAGGAAACCGGGTACTCCTAACTTAACCCTAACCCTAACCCTAACCTAACCTTAACCCTTACTTACACTGACACAGTGAGAACACATGAAACTCCTCACAGACAGCGACCCATGCAGGAATTAAACCCACTGGAGCTTTGTGACACACATACTACATGCAGTATTGTGCCACCCTAGTGTAGACCGTGTAGACAGAAACAAAAGCAAAAGCAAAGTATTGATCCAGTTCCCATCCACTGTAATAAGCATTCACAAGCTGTATGAGCTGGAGCGACAGGCCAGGAAGCTATGAGGCCATGAGCAGGCCTAGGGGTGTCAAGGCTTACTACAGTTTGGCAAAAAATCAAATGAATGATTTGATTATGTGTCCAGATGCAGTCAATCAGCTAGTTTGATATCTGACAAGTTTGATATCTGATGTTTGGTTCTTTTGTTTGCAACAAGAGATAATAGACTGCTAAGAAACATGACTCTGCTTTCTGGTTATGAAGTTGGTGTTGATAGAGCATGTGAGGTTCTTAACATGAGCACCAAGTCAAAATAAAACTTTCTCAAATGACCAGCTGCATATCAGACTTTCAAGGCAGCACCAGATAGGCTGAATGGTTTCTTCTACATCATACATCACACAGAGCCAGCCATGCCTGGAATGCAAATTCAAGTTAGGAACCTGCTGTGAAAGTATCCCAGCTATGACTGACTAATAACATGCATAATATTGTAAAGAAATACTGGGGACATTTGCCAGATATAGTCTGACCCATACAGGAAGAAAAAAGCAATTTTAAGGGCAAAAATAATGTGAGGTATTTGAAGGACACATGAGCATGTTCATCATGGTACAATGGTTAAATGGGGTCTCCAGTAAATAGCTTACAGTGGGGAAAATAAGTATTTAGTCAGTCACCAATTGTGCAAGTTCTCCCACTTAAAAAGATGAGAGAGGCCTGTAATTGACATCATAGGTAGACCTCAACTATGAGAGACAAAATGTGAAAAAAAAATTGAGAAAATCATTTTGTCTGACTTTTAAAGAATTTATTTGCAAATAATGGTGGAAAATAAGTATTTGGTCACCTACAAACAAGCAAGATGTCTGGCTGTCACAGACCTGTAACTTCTTTTTTAAGAGGCTCCTCTTTCCCCCACTCATTACCTGTATTAATGGCACCTGTTTGAAGTCGTTAACAGTATAAAAGACACCTGCCCACAACCTCAAACCGTCACACTCCAAACTCCACTATGGTGAAGACGAAAGAGCTGTCGGAGGACACCAGAAACCGAATTGTAGACCTGCACCAGGCTGGGAAGACTGAATCTGCAATAGGCAAGCAGCTTGGTGTGAAGAAATCTACTGTGGGAGCAATAATTAGAAAATGGAAGACCTACAAGACCACTACTAATCTCCCTCGATCTGGGGCTCCACGCAAGATCTCAGCCCGTGGGGTCAAAATGATCACAAGAACGGTGAGGAAAAATCCCAGAACCACAAGGGGGGATCTAGTGAATGACCTGCAGAAAGCTGGGACCAACGTTACAAAGGCTACCATCAGCAACACACTACGACGCCAGGGACTCAGATCTTGCAGTGCCAGACGTGTCCCCCTGCTTAAGCCAGTCCATATCCAGGCACGTCTGAAGTTTGCTAGAGAGCATTTAGATGTTCCAGAAGAGTATTGGGAGAATGTCATATGGTCAGATGAAACCAAAGTAGAACTATTTGGTAAAAACACAACTCGTCGTGTTTGGAGGACAGTGAATGCGGAGTTGCATCCAAAGAACACCATACCAACTGTGATGCATGGGGGTGGCAACATCATGCTTTGGGGCTGTTTCTCTGCAAAGGGACCAGGACGACTGGTCCGTGTACATGAAAGAATGAATGGGGCCATGTATTGTGAGATTTTGGGTGCAAACCTCCTTCCATCAGCAAGGGCAATGAAGATGAAACGTGGCTGGGTCTTTCAGCATGACAATGATCCCAAGCACACTGCCAGGGCAACAAAGGAGTGGCTTCGTAAGAAACATTTCAAAGTCCTGGAGTGGCCTAGCCAGTCTCCCGATCTCAAGCCCATCGAAAACCTTTGGGGGGAGCTAAAAGTCCTTGTTGCCCGCCGACAGCCCCAAAACATCACTGCTCTAGAGGAGATCTGCATGGAAGAATGGGCCAACATACCAGCAACAGTGTGTGCCAACCTTGTGAAGACTTACAGAAAACGTTTGACCTCTGTCATTGCCAACAGAGGATATACAACAAAGTATAGAGATGAACTTTTGTTATTGACCAAATACTTATTTTCCACCATTATTTGCAAATAAATTCTTTAAAAGTCAGACAAAATGATTTTCTCAATTTTTTTTTCACATTTTGTCTCTCATAGTTGAGGTCTACCTATGATGTCAATTACAGGCCTCTCTCATCTTTTTAAGTGGGAGAACTTGCACAATTGGTGACTGACTAAATACTTATTTTCCCCACTGTATGTAGATTAGTGACAAATAGTGTCTACTGAAGGGTCTATCAAAGACAAGTTAAAGAAAGTTTAGAGTAAATTCTTCATCATCAACACTGATTTAACCTTTTCATTTGTGTTCACATATATTGTGATCTTTTGAACTCTACACTTTTTGGAACTCTACACTTGAACTCTACAATACTGCTCAGCTGTGGAAAATAGGTGATGGATGAAAGAATGTAAATACCTCTTAACATATTGATTTCAAACATCTGCTCAAAGGAAGAATGACCATATATCTTCAAAAGAGCTTCAATCCATGCTAAAGAGTGGTGTGTAATACTGAACCATTTTTCAAGAAGAATTGCCTGAGGTACTTCAAGAGATGAAAGAGATGAAAATCCTCAAACTCTAGGATTTCACAAAAATGCTCCCTGGTGTTTGTGTCTGGAGGCCATTTGAGGTGTTTGATTTCAGTGTGTTTGGCTATAGGCATTGTGAGAGGACTATAGGTTGTAGCTTGCGCTATAAAATGACGTCAATTTTGGATAAGAGGCGGGAGAATTGGGACATAAACTATTACACTGTAAAATGTAACAGTTATTTTATGTAGGTTCAAGTAGAGCATGCATTTTACCATCGTCTAATGTTCTCATAACAAAATCATCTATAAATTTTGATTCAATTCAGATAAATATTTCTCAAAATTCAGCCTAAAGATCGACAAGTAGTCACACACACACACACACACACACACACACACACACACACACACACAACTAGACCCTGTAGAGAAGTATGGCCAACATAATAGGACTGTCTAGAGCAGATCAATATGAATGAACATAACATGAACAGTGGCATCATGCCAGGGGTGGGCAAAGGGGTATAAAGCAGTGGAACTCTGTTCTCTGTAATGATGATGCTCCATACAAAACTGAGTTGAAGATGAGTTGAAGACTTGGGAAAGAGGAAAGGTGGTGATTATCCAACATCCTGACCTCAGTAACAGTTGTGTTACTGAAGGCAAACAAATCTTCACAGCTGTGCTATGAAATCTAGTACAAAGCCTTCACTAGACAGTACAATAAACTACAATAAAGTAAAACAAACTCTTTTTTCTTGACTTTGAAAAGAGTGAGTCCCAATATTCTTGTCAAGGGATCAACTGTAAATGTGTATTATAAAAGTATTTTTTTCATGTCATGTGTATTTAACTACTTAGTTTTGTATAACAAACACAGAATTCATTCGCTGTAGTATAGCAGCTTTAGACAATATGAATCATCATCCAAACACATCACCAATGTTCACTCCTGAACACGTTTTATTTTGTTCTGGTTCTGTCTCCGGCCTTGCTCCGCCCATTCCCAGCTGTGTCTCAATATGACCCCTGCCCATTATCTAGTTCCAGGTGTGTCAATTGTTGTCTTGTTATTTAAGACCCTCTGTTTCAGTCTGTCCTCCTCAGTCCTTTGATGTAGTTTTTGCATTGTTTAGTGATTGT